>VZRX01002030.1:12811-31907 GCA_013398075.1 Notiomystis cincta
GGGTGGGGCGGCCCGGGCCGGGCGGTGCCGGGGGAGGTGCGGGTGCGCGGCCGCGCTCCCCGCCGTGCCCGAAGCGCGCCACGTTTTGCGGGCTCACGCCGCTTTGTCCCTCTCCTGTCCGGCCCTCTCCGGGCTCGGGGCTTATTTGGCCTTTGCCTCTTCCCCGCAGCGGCCAAGGGTTCTCTCCCCTGCGGCAGCTCCGAGTAGTATCCCAGAAAAAGTTTGTTTCTTGCGCAGCACCTGTTGGTGGTGGGTTTCGCGGCCCCTTTGTTCGCCTCCGAGCGCGGTCCCGCGGGCGGCTGAGTCGCCCCCAGCCCGCCCCGGGCACGGTGCCTCCCGGCGCTCTCCGCCGTTCGCAGGAGGCAGCTTGCTCGCAACAGGCGGCAGAAAACATCTACGACAGAATAAAGATAAATCTAGCAACTCATCTCGGAGGCAGGAAGCGTCGAAAGAGATGCTTTCAAATTATCCGATGAGAGAGATGCTTCAAAAACATCAACGCTGATGTAACATGAAGCCGTTTCCCCCTGTTTATACAAAGTTCACACCCTAAGAAACAATCCATACACTTTACAAACAAATTGATCCTGCTGTGGCATGCTTCCTTGGAAGAGAAATGCTTGTTTATCATCTTCCTGCCACAAAGGGGATGATTTATTATTTCTCTTACGTCCTGGACATTTACGCGTGCAGCTTGAGCATTACCAAGCCGAAATTTCACTTCATCCTGTGCTGCAGGAAAATGTGTTGATTAGAAGGAGGATGATCTTCCCTGGTGTTTCAAACGATCATATCCTGTCTTCCATTTCTCCTCCACGCAAATCTATTAAGTTTTTGTCTACTTTTAGGACACTTAATTTCTCAAGTGACTACAACTTTGTGTCAAAGCAGCAACTGAGTAGCAAGTTTCTGAAACACATGAAACAGGCTTATGATACTGCGATTTATTCTTCTTTTTAAAAGAGCAGCACATTCAAGCATTGAAAAGAAAAAAAAAGGTGAATTTTCCTCTGTTGAACAGCTGTGGGAGCTGAAAATAAAGTCAACAGAAACTCCTTGGGAAGTACCAACTCTGTCCAGCTGGGTATTTCCCGAGGCACAGTAACATGACCTTAGCAGAGACCTGAGGTGTTATTTTTACTCTTCTGGTTTACTACTTGAATAAAGGAAACAGGTTAAACTTTCCAGCCAAGAGAACAGTTAATTCAAATAGTTGGTTTGTCACAGCCATTATCAATTAAACAAAGTGCCTCCAAGCTCTTTCCTTCATTTTAAGTCTGCACTTGGACATCAGGGGGATTCCTGACCTCAGGAAGTTTAAAATGTGTCCTCACCCAGCAAGGTGTGGATTTGGATAGAAAGACTGTTGCTTCCATCAGAAGGCATGGCCTCTGGAAGAGGAAGGCAGCTCCTGGAGATGCAGAACGTGAGAGAGCAGCCCAGGAAAGCCCAGGTGGACAGGCTGAAAATAGAGAGAAAATCACCCTTTCTTAGCTGCCAGACTAAGGCTGCACCACAGACAGGACAAATAGAGGCAGAATAACATTTATACTCCTTAGTACCGAATCACTGGGCCTTTTTGTTCACAGTAACACAGCCCATTCAGTCAGCACCAGCCCAGCCCGAGGTGTGCTGGATGTCCATCCTCCGAGGTCTCTGCTTCGGGAGCAGGCACAGCTGCCCGGTGGCTACAGAGTTGCAGCACTGGCACTACATTTTACTTTGGGGTAACATATCCAAAAGCGTGGATACAGTTTCTTTTCAGTGCTCTCTCAGCGCGCAGAATTGGAAAAAAAAAATAGAGTTATGTAAATATCTTCATTTTTCTAGATTAAATAGAATGGAAAACTCTTCTTTCAACTACAAGACTGTTGAGAAAAAAAAAAAAAAAAGCCAACAGATAAGAGCCTTGTCTTAACCTGGTATATGAACTGTACTTAGCTATAGACAGAGATTACTTGTGCTGTTCAAAAGAAACCACATTTCTATGGCAATTTAAAATGCCAGACAGATTATTCCTCTGAGAGACAGATTGTGTGTGGAGAGTTAAAAGGATGATTTTAAAGCACAGACTACTTCCATGGTCCAGGCTGGCCAACTGCCCCCATGGCAAGCTAGATCAGCAGTCCTGAAGGAGATGGACATCAGGCACTGAGAGAAGAGATGCCTTGCACGGTATTCCCAACAGTGTCTATTGACCTATCCAGGCTGTAACCCTCTTTCTTGGCTTTTTCACTTTAGACTCATCAGATGCATCTAAATCATGTCTATTACATACCTATTAGGCTGACTGGAGCTATACAATTTTCTTAATGTATTTAAAAGAACACTATTATGGAAATAATTTTATTCCATTAGAGACTGTACAAAAAGTTTCACCTTTTCTTCACAGGCAATTTAAGGCTTCTTTCTTCTATGTGGAATTAGGTGGACAAAGGTAATGGGAATCTGCCATTGGAGACTTTTATTCATGAATTTTCATTTTTTAAATTGCATTTTCTCATTTTCCACTATTGCAGAGCCAAGATGAAAGTTTTTAAAAGTTCTGACAACTTCATCATTGAATGAAGTAACTGAATAAGAGAACTTCCACTGCAGCTGTCAATACAGCATCCTGTTGTGTGTCCACAGAACTTAAATTTCAAAGTTTCCCAATTTTGAAAGTTCCTTAATTACAAAAAGCCTGAATCTAAACAACACCAACCCTACCATCAAAACATGTCCAATCTATAAGCTTTCTCACAAAAATACCAGAACTGAAGACAAATCTTCCTAAATTACTTGATTGTTAATGATTATACTGACAGTCAAGAGGACTAAAGTAATATATATTGATAGAGGTGTGTATTTCAGATTGAAATACTTCAAGATCTTACAGGTAGGAACATCTTGGTGAAATCCACAAAGACAATGAAGAAGGAGTTGCTTGAACCTTCATAAAAAATGTTCATCTTCCTGTAGAGCTTTGACAGAGACTCACCCTCGTCCTGATGGACTAAGAAGGCAAAGGCCTTTCCCATCCTTGGCCCATACCTATGAGACCCTAGAGGGTTTGTTGGGGTTTTGAGGGTTTTTTTTTTGTTTTGGTTTGGTTTTTTATTGCACAGGTAATTTTGAAGCACAGTAAACATTCACCAGTTCAAGTTCATGAGCTCACACCAAGGAAATACAGCTCCCTTGCTATTAAAACTTTCCTGCAACAAATAAACTGGCTGCACACACAATTCATGCAAAGAATTAAACAAATTACAAAGGGCTTCACAACTGACCATTTCTTATCAACATAAACTACTACACTGAGAGTAAATCACCACCACCAAGGACTCAGGCAATTTATAGGCTTGTCCTGTAGCTCAAAATTAAAATGTAGTCTGTAGGAAGTCACTTTGCTCTCATGTGAACAAACACTCCAGCTAACAGTCATGCATTGATCAGACAGACTTGCAGGCAGCTAAAAGTACAGGCACTTCTTTTTCTCTTTTACCAACACAAATGCACACCATAGGTTGCAAAACCTCATTAATGAATTTATAGCAGAGACAGAATTCATACTGGTGTCAGTTAATTAGTCATAAACCAAAAATATTTTTCCACATCAATACTCATGATGATATTTATAAAAAACTTACCTAACTACCATTTTGCAACAAACATTATATAAAGTGGGGTTTTTTTTTATTTACAGAAATAAAAATTCAGTGTTTCTTATCACAAGCTACAGAAATTTTTAGCTGCCTCTAGAAAACAGAAACTACATACAATCTGTAAGAAATGCTTCCACACCAATTTCTATATAAATCAGAAAAAAACCCCTCAGACCTCTCACAAGAGAAAATTATCTGCTCTTGGCATCAGAAATAACACTGGCTTTTTTATTGACTCTGAGTCAGATGTCTCAAGAGACTCTTAGTTAAATATGTCACTATTTTCATTAAATATGATTTAAAGAATAGCTTAAAGCTAATTGCTGAATTACTAGTAGCCTGCAGCTTTAGATGTTGAATCCAAATCTTAAAGTTGTAAGAATTCCACTAAATCACTGTGCAGATAAAAATGGTGCTTATGGTTGGCAACAAGTTATAAATTGAGAGGGTATTTAAAAACAGATCTCAGGGAATGGTTTTTCAATAAGTATCATAGTGTTAAATAGATTGGTGCTGTAGCCTACCAAAAGGCACTTCTTTGACACCATACATAATTTCATTTCTTATAAATCATACAATTGAATCAAGGAAGTCTTTTTTTTTATATATTTTGTGCAAAATAAATCAGATCTGGACCTACATGTACCTGTCTTCTTGTTATGACTGAATTTGCTTTAAAGAAAACCATTCTGTTGCAATGGAAAACTTACCACAGGTTTGAGGGAGGGAGGGAGGGAGGGATGGAAAAATAGGGTTTATAATTAATCTTCTACTAAATGCTAGATGTATTTCTTCCACTCCAGAGGCATAACTCTCAGTTCTTGATAATAATCTCAGTAACAGAGTAAATATCTTACTTTTCTAATCAGATTAAAAAAGAAAAGATAAAATTTGCCAATCTAAAGCTTTTGTTAGAGCTACCAATTTACTTTCCAGTCCACATCTTAATGGGGAAAAAGCCTGAAGCTCTAGGATTCAATTTTGTACACCCCATTCTGTTTGCCATTTTTAGACAACCCTAAGGTTTATGTCTAGTATCTGTTCAAGTCCATGTGAATTTTGTGGTTGCCTCCAGCAGAGCTAAAGCAATACCATTATATTGCTTTTTTTATCTTTGACACAAGCAAGGTTGCAAATGAGAGCAGTTGGAAGAACACTGGAGCATTGCACACATCTGCAGCACTCTGAAATGGAGCCATTTTGGGCTTTAATACAATACTGGATAGATATTAAACACTCCACAGCAAATTTACTCTTTATCTCTCCCTTTCTTTCGACTGATCTATTTTTCGTGCTTAACACCTGCTAAAAAGCTGTGAAAGGTGCTTAATGACACCTATTTAAGTAGAGTACAGTACATTCATCTGAGCAGAATTAATTTAAGTCAAGGGCTCAGCATCTGTTCAGTTCAGTTTTTCTGGAGCTTGAATGATCTCAGGCAAGCAACACCGAAGTGCAACTTATTGAAATGTACCCTCAGTGCCTTCCTGTGTCTCTAAAGACTGCCTAGTGTTTCCATTACAGATGCATTTGACCTGAAATATTCAGGTATCAGTTCTACTCTATAGTTTTGAAAATCAGAACAATTTCCTTATGCAGACATCAGCTCTCCATCTCAGTGCAGAGAGGAGACAATCACTTATTGTTCTGTTGGTGGGAGGAACTTCACTTCTGAATTTGGGCTGGATGAATCTCAGGGACACATTTATCAGTGCTATAATGCACACACCTTCCTCTTACATCAAGGGCATCCTGCCTGCTTGCACACAGTGAATTTTGAGGTCAAGTGACCTTTATTTCCAACAACAGGTGGTATGGCAGAGGAGGTCAGCCTGCCTGCATGATGAGCAGGTGTCTGACTAGATGACTTTCTTCCAAAACCCAGTCTGGGGAATGGTGACAAAGAGCAGCAGCCCTCAGCACAACGGCAGTACTGCTGCTATTTCCAAAAGTATTGGCACTGCATTTGAGTCTTTTACTTAGGGACATGCAAATACTGTCTCAAGCCAGTGAAGTTCATGAAGTATTTTTTTAGCAGGAGTGGAAATATACCTGTAGATGGATAGATAACTGCAGGTAGAGTTATTACACCAGGCAAGGTGGTAACACAAGAAATACTGCAAGAACTAGAGGATGCCTAGTTGCAAAGCTGGCATAGTTTTTATCGTTGTTTGGAATTACTTTGTTTGTCTAAAATCAGCTATGTTTTGCTTGGCAAGAAGAAACAAACAGCTTGAAAACCCCCTTCCCCATAGCACACCATGGGCTGATGGAGAACATTTGTGCACTCAGAATACTCTGAGTGTTCCCCCAGTACAGCAAGAGAACAGGAGAATTTATGTATTTCTTGTAGCAACAAGCCTAACAGATCTGTCCTGCAAGTAAGTTCTTTAATAATGGCTGTTGGAGCCAAATTTGACTGTTTGTACCAAATAGTCACAAACAGAAAAACCCCTGAACATATTATCTGCTACTGAAACACCCACATTCAGTAAAAATCCCATCACTATTGCAATTAAGTGTCTTTGTCAGAAAGGCAGATGCCAACTCTACTATCTGAAGATCTGTCATGTCCATGCTCAGTCTGACAAGTTTTAGTTTCTCTCTGGCAGACTGAAGATTTTTGGCTCTACAGTCCTTACACCCATTTATCAGATGAGCTTTGCACTATTCCCTAACCTCTACAACTAAGCCCTTTTGCAGCCTGGGTTACAGCTAGGAATGGAAACCTGTAAAATCTGGATACCCAAGATTAACAGTCTGAAAGTACCCAAGTTTTAATATTCTACAATATTTTCTAGAATACAAAAGAGTATTTTACACCCTTGCAAGCAAGTTGTTTTTATCATTCATATTTCAATATGAACAAAAACCAGAGGGTGCATCAGCTCTCTTCTCCTTATGAAGCTCCTTTGGGATGCAAGGGTACACAGCTGAGACTAACAAACGCAGAGAGCCAAAATTTAATGTTTTCATTGCCCTGTCTTCCTCAAAGCTACCCAACCATCTATTCTGATATAAGGAACCAATAATGGGAGAACTGCTACAGGAAAACACAAATTCCTGCTCTTCAAGGTGAATAGGATCAAAGGAGCATCTTTTATAGTATGCTCTTTGAAAAAAAACTTCATCCAGTGGTTCTGCCATACAACTCTGAAACTATTTCAGGGTCCATCCTGCAAATTCTGCTTTGGGACAAAACTCAAAAATTCCTAAAAAGAGACATGTGATAGCAGGAAGACATCATGGACTCCCATGCATGCAATGTGTTTGGTTTCCTTTTCTTCTAAACAAAGAATAGTCTATACTGAAATAACTCCCTACTTCCCCTTGAGGAATGTGTAAAAGTTGTCAAACTAAAGAATATGTGCAGCAATAACAGAAACAAAACTGCCGGAAACCCCCAAAAACCAACCAATCAACAAAACCCATCCAAAAAACCACAACCAAAAAAAAACCCACCCCAAAATTAGTCAGCAGCAAGATATCCAGGACTATTTTCACTGAAGCCAGTTCCTGAATTTCACCAGAATAACCACTAGGAGCCAAATCAAAGTACAAGTATATATGTACATGAAATGCCCAGAAGACCTCTCAGAGAAAATAAACACAGCTCATACTGCTAAATCACAAACACACTGGGACAGAAGCAGCCTGCTCACAAATGTCTCTCTGATCTGCTTTCAGAAGTTCTGGACTTCTTTCCAAATGGATACTCATATCACTTTGAGGCCTGGCTGGGTCCATAAATAAGCTGTGGTCAACATCCAAACCCATGACTGGAGAGCTCAGTTCTAACAGATGCTGAATGCCATCTGCTTTCATGGACATCAAGCAGATGATACACACAATACAATACAGGTAGAAGGCCCTCCAACTTTTCCATGCTGGACAGTACTCATGCAGGAAGTTCTCCTGCTGCATAAGTTCACTTCATCAGCTCCCTAGGGACTGCTCCATTTAACCAGTCGAAAATAGTACACCATGACAGGGAGGGGAAAGTTGCAATAAAAATGTCCCAGCCATAGTGACTGTCAAGCTTCTCAGGATATAACATTTTTAATGAATATTTTAAGAAGATTTCATGTTTTGACTGGGTTCCTCTTCGGCAGTTGCCCAATATTTTGAGATGAGAAAAGTTATTTATGATTGTTTGAGGAATATCTTCTTCTGAACATGAGTCACTGCATGTTTTGCTGTGATGGTTTTCTGCTTAGAAAAGAAAATAATAAATGACTGAATATAGCATAATGATCTGTTGTGGTAGGGGAAGTAGGAGGAGAAGGTGTCTGGGCAGGGCCTTGTGTGGGAGGGAATCCAAGGGCTTAATACTACTTAATCTGACATTTTACCTGAGATCTTACCTTGCTCTTTAGCAAGTCTGATGTAATCTATAAAGCACTGAATACGTTAAGATTTAATAATAATAGTTCTGTTTTTAAAATAGTAATCATGACTTCCAAAAAAGTCTTTTTTAAAGGCCTTTACGCATTTCCTCATACATTAAAATATAAAAACCAAAGTATCAACTTGTAGTTTAAGTCCCTCTTTTTCTTTACGGGACAAATTCTACTGCTGAGTATATTTTTAATTGACCTATAGATTTCTCTATGGATGAAAAAGATCACAAGGACTGACAGAAATGTTTGCTGCTGTATTAGTCCTTAACAAATTCAAAACCTTTCTGAACTTCATTGTTCAGGGATGAGCCATTCCCTACAAACATTTCAAAACACCACTACTCTTTCACGAAAATTATTTCCCCAAGAAAGAGGACAAAATAGCTATAGTTCTTCATGATCTTTCTGGAACTGTGTATTCACTTTCTGTTGGAGTCTGCTGTTCTAAACAGCACAAGGCAATGCTGCTTTTTCAGACACACCAATCTTGCAATCCCTCACAAGTGCAAAACTTCAAGGCACAGAGAATCCATCAAATCATCATTCACTACTCTAAAATTTTCTCCATCATTATTTCCATTACCAGCCCTTCTTCCAAGGTCTACAACTCAGCAGTAAAAGTTCATGCTAGGCTGAAATTTGTCCTGTGAGGTTTAAGGAACCCAAGACCTATTTCCTTTTTTACCACGGAATTACTTCTCTATTGTAGGAGACAGAGAGGATTGCTTTTACATCAGCAAAATAATCAAAGAATCTAATGCCTGCACTTGTACCAAGCAATTTGTCCATCAGAATTAATTGTTCTGTTACTCACAATATCTGCCTCTTGAGCCAGTTGACCTTAAATGGCCACAATTTCTGCAGCATAGATTCCTTTCAATGGAATTTATCTCCTAAATTCATTAAATACAGCAAATACTGGCATAGTAGACAGACCATCATTATTAGCAATGCAACTGTATTATTTTATTTGCCTACAGAGACTCAGAAATACTGATCCATTATCAATTTTGTCACACCTCTGTAAATTCAGAATAACTCTACTGGTATGGTTGAGTTCATGCACAGGAATCACTCTCTTAGGAAGGCGAAAGAACTTGGTTACATGATTACAAAATTCAGCAATAGGTTGAATCTTTTAAGACCCAACCCCATGAAAGGAAGACTGTGCATCTCTGTTCTGCCCTAGTCTGGGATAGGAAACCAGAGGCTTCAGATTGGTAACTGGTCTGCCAGGCCTCTCTGGCACGCTGGGAGGAGGAACACTGGGACACCTCAATGTGCTCACTCCCACGAAGCCACCAAGAAGTGCACAGTTAGAAACCACAGCTCCACAGGCTTTTATTCCTCTTGGCTTTCAGTGATTGCTCCCCAGGAAATAACAGAAGTGTAAGAGACTGCAAAAATCAGCTGTGTGAGCAGACAATCCAACCAGACATTTGGCTGAGTATTTTTCATGTTCTCTGAAGCCACTGAAATGCTGAATTTGAGAGTTGGGGAGGTTGTAAGGAACATTTTCTAAATAATCTCTGCAAATAATGAGAGCACCAGGTTCTGGCACATCCTTAATTTCTGCTGGGACCCAGGCATGACAACTGCACACATCTTAGAATGGGTGACCACAGCCCATGCTGAGTGGGGAACTCCTCACCATCCTCTTTTTAGAAAAAGATGCTTGGTGCTCACAAGAGAGAAGGAGAGAGGATGAGTGTGTGACTTAATGAGAAGGACACTCACAAACAGTTCTTAGTACAAGTCCTGGAAGACAGAAGTGCAGGATTTCAGTCCAATGTTTTTATCAGTGTTTGGAGGTTTGAATTGGTTGGGTTTAGTTCTATTTTGTGTTTTGTTTTTTTTTTAAAAAAGCTTCTTTTCCCTATTCTTCTCTTTTGAAGAAAAAAAAATAGTTTTTAAATATATGAATTACAAAATGAGCTAGGAAGAAGACAAAGAAAACCAGTGATATAAATTGGTGAACTAAAGACAGATCTCCAAACTCAAGGTTTAACTATAGGAGGAAAGCAATCAAACAAACTGCAGTACAAACATGAGATGTCAGTTCCCAGTTTGAAGTCTGTTTTGCAGCACAAATGTTTAAGCAGATGAAATTTCTAAAAAAGAGAGAAGAGAAAGAGTCACATTTAGATGTGCTGAGGGGAAAATGTGGTAGTGATTTCATAACAATACTCTTCAGAAAAATAAGAAAACAACATGATCTTAAGGCCATGTTTTGAAGTCTTCAGGATAATACTACAGTAAAACATAAAAACAAACAAACAAACAAACAAACAGTCAAAACCTCCAAAAAGAAAGAAGCTCCTCCAGCTGAATGCTGCAGTCTAAGGGCAGAGACTTGCTGCTAAGGGGTTGGAGACTTCTGAAACAAGCTTCTATGATATTTACTATAACTTCCCACTTTTGAGAGTCAAGCCAATATCATATTCATTGAAGTGCAACACAGAGCAGTGCATCTCATTAAATTATGCTATGCTTTTCTAAAGAGACATGTACAAATTTTTGTTGCTATGATTACAAGAATACTGATGTCTCCTGCCTTGTTTGTGCAATAGTTAAATAAAAAATAAAATAAGAAGAAACACAAAACAAACTCACATGGATCAAAGGAAGCCAAAATCTAGAATCTGCAATGAGCCTGGGCAGCTTAACATGCAAAAACCTAAATTTACCAAAACTTTCTATCAGAATAAGTTTGCATAGCTCTGCAAACAGCATTACCAATTTGTTTCTTAACCATCATTTTCAGAAAAGTTCTGTTTTGCCATCAGTGTTGTGATGTTTTGTTCTTCCCCCTCTCTCAAGGCTAGAGTCAGCCCTAACTAGACAGCAAAGATGTGCCAAAGTCACTCCAGCCTCAGCAGCTCAGTTTCACAGAGTAGTGCCATGGCAAGCAGGGAAATTAGGGGCTGACTGAATTGCTAATGCCAGTTGATCAGCTTTACATCCTGCAGGTAGGTACATCAGCAGCTGAGTCAGAGAGGGAGTGGCCATCACTTGCAGTTCAGTTTCAGCCTGACACAACCGGGTTTGAGCACTGCAGAGTCCACCAGCAGCGCTTCCCAACACACCCTGGGATGGTTCTTTTACAACTGCAATTTCATTATAAATTTGGCATGTGTTATAGAGGGATACACACTACAGGCAAACTGCTCCTTCTCCAGAAATCCCACTCCTCCCTCCCCAAAGAGAGAGCATGAAATTTACCTTCCCCTCCTGCAATTTGCAGGAAAAGTACAATTAGTCAACATATTGCAGCTTTCCACAAAACGACTCAGAATCTGTGACTTTAGTGACACTTGACTTAATATGTGGGGGCAGGTCTGCACGTAGGTAGGATCTGCAGTTGCCAGCAGAGAAACAAAAGTGTGTTGAAATAGGCAAAAATACGTATTAAAAAAAAAAATCATGAAATTGGTACTTGTACAAAATGAAGCTGCAGTAACTTATACCAGAGAACAATACAGCATAAAAACTGTACCCAAATGAATATTTTCACAGCTTGAAATAAATAAAATTATGTTCTCATGCAGTTGTTTTATCTTGAGAGCCAAAATCTCAGATATTTCACTATCTCTTCTGTCTAAAAGGTGCTCAATCTACCAGATTATTCTGGTGGATTTTGTCACAAGGATTTGTACCTGATCCAGACCATCAGTGGTTACACCTTGGAGTCATAGTTGAAAAATACCCTTATGAGGAGCACTATACCTTCATAAAATGAAGGCAGAGAAACTCAGAAGGCACAGACTCATTGTGGCTATGAGACATTCCTAGCTCTGTACCAGACATAATGGTGTGATCACTTTAACTTCCAGCTCTGGGACATAATCCAGTCTCTTGCATCATTTGGGAAAGAGTCACTTGGCGCAAATGGTGGGAAGTTACTGCTGCTGAAAGCAGACACCAGCTTGTACCAGTGAACCTGGGGAACACCCGTGCCATTTGTTTAGATGTTGGCGGTGATTCTGCCGGCACCTGGGGAGACCTGTCTACAACTGCCTGCGTGCAACCCAGCTTCAGACCTGTCTGCTGGAAGCCAGAGGCCTCTCTGATATTTTGCAGGTAAGTTACAGAAAGTACTGAGGGTTCCTCAGCTTGTTTCTGCCCTGCTGTGCGGAGCAAGCTGCCGCTCAATGCCCCGCGCTGCGAGCTCAGATCGGCGCAGCTTCACCGGCTCTCCGAGAGCGCAGCCGAGCTCTGCTTGTTCCACAGCTCTGAGAGCAGCAAGGCTTTAACACCTCGGTGCTCTGCAGAGCCAACTCTGCCTGCGCCCTGAAAAAGGGTAACAGCCCCCTGCACGCGCTCCCGTGCTCCAAGAGGCTCGGGAAAAACGGTATTTTGTAAAGACATCTCATCTCATTTTCTCCAAGAATCAAAGGATTTACACTGAAAGTTTATTCATTTTTGCTGGATGAGGATTTGACTGCAGATTTTGTATTTTAAGAACCTGAGCATCCTCTTTGTGTTCTAAATAGTCATCCAAATATTTAAGTTAGCAAGCTCGATCATTTTCATAAACAAGTATAGTCAACAGGAAGAGTTTCTGGGACCTCTGAGTGAACACATATGATAAAAAAGCTGAATAATTATTTAGAAATAAATATATAAAAACATATATTTTAAAATATTATCTATATAATATAAATATATTATATAGAAATACATAATAAATAATAATAAATATAATTATTTAGAAATAAATATATAAAAACATATTTTAAAATATTATCTAGATAATATAAATATATTATATAGAAATACATAATAAATAATAATAAATATAATTATTTAGAAATAAATATATAAAAACATATTTTAAAATATTATCTAGATAATATAAATATATTATATAGAAATACATAATAAATAATAATAAATATAATTATTTAGAAATAAATATATAAAAACATATTTTAAAATATTATCTAGATAATATAAATATATTATATAGAAATACATAATAAATAATAATAAATATAATTATTTAGAAATAAATATATAAAAACATATTTTAAAATATTATCTAGATAATATAAATATATTATATAGAAATACATAATAAATAATAATAAATATAATTATTTAGAAATAAATATATAAAAACATATTTTAAAATATTATCTAGATAATATAAATATATTATATAGAAATACATAATAAATAATAATAAATATAATTATTTAGAAATAAATATATAAAAACATATTTTAAAATATTATCTAGATAATATAAATATATTATATAGAAATACATAATAAATAATAATAAATATAATTATTTAGAAATAAATATATAAAAACATATTTTAAAATATTATCTAGATAATATAAATATATTATATAGAAATACATAATAAATAATAATAAATATAATTATTTAGAAATAAATATATAAAAACATATTTTAAAATATTATCTAGATAATATAAATATATTATATAGAAATACATAATAAATAATAATAAATATAATTATTTAGAAATAAATGTCACCATGTAAGGGGTAAAATCTTTGCTAAATGATGCAAGAGACTGGATTATGTCCTGGAGCTGGAAGTGATTACACCATTATCTCCATCACACAACTAGAAATCATGAATTTAGGTGTTAGGTAAGAAGTGTTAGGCAAGACCTAATTCTGCATGGCTTACTGTAGTTTGGTACAATCAAGTGGATAGTACTTAACAATGCTGCATTTGTGAAGAGCTGAAGAAAGGAATATTTCCTCCATTCATAATGAAGAAAAAGAAACTATTTTCAAAAATGCTTTATTCAACTTTATTTCCTCTGAAGTGTGAAGTTTAGAGCATCATAATAGCAAGACAGAGTTTCTAACTCTCCTTCCCCTTAAAGTTTAGATACCTAAAATGGAGAAGTATAGCATTTGTCACTAAGGAATAAAAGAAATCAACCAGCATCTCCAGAGACTTCACTTCAGAATATTTTTTCCACAGATCCAGTAAAACCCTGCTTGTGAGACACTAACTCACTGTGATCACAGCTCACCTAAGCAGACTTCCAGGCTTATTACCTCCTTTAAATAAGGAGTCAGAGCAATGTGTGCTGCTTTCAATGGCCCTGCAGAAGTCTCCAGCAATGGGATTTCAGTGTCCCAGCTGCCTGAATTCCCTTCCCAAAGGCCATGAGTGACTCACCAGGACACCTGACCTGAGACCCAACCAACTCAGCTTCCAAGCTTCTGATCCTGTACTTCAAAGAGGCTGAGAGACGCCGAGGGCTCAGTCCAGTTACCTAACTGAGGCATGAGGTGTCCCCTGTGTGGCATGCTGGACATCCACAGGGGCTGTCAGACACAGCAAAAAAGGCTCATGCACTACTGGAGCAGCAGGTGGAGAACAGGGTAAATCACAGAATCATGGAATCATTTTGCTTTGAAAAGACCTCTTAGATGATTGAGCCCAGTCATTACCCCAGCACTGCCAAATCCATCCCTAAGTGCCAAATCTACAGTCTTTTCAATACCTCCAGGGATGGTGACTCAACCATTTCCCTGGGCAGTCTTTCCAACACTTAGCCAGCCTTTTGGTGAATAAATGTATCCTAATATCCAACCTAACCCTTTCCTGGGGACATTTTCTCTTGCCCTATAGCTAGTTACTGGGGAGAAAATCGAGGGCATCTCAAGTGGCATTAACTCCTGCATGTTCAGGTAAGTGAACTGAGCTCATGGCCTTTGCTGAGAATGCAAGTGGAAAAAACACCCCAAACCACAAGGGAAAAAATGCACAACACTAGCTCTTTATGTTAGCTAGTGCAAAAAAAAAAGAGGGTAAGATTGTGAAAAAATAATACTTATATATATTTAGCTGAACCAGTTTTCTTCCTATTCTGAGAGCACACTTTGGATTCACCCACATACATGGCTTCTCCAAATCCCAATATTTCTCTCCATCTTCTCTTCAGGCTGTTTCCCTTCTACTTGGTAGGAATTTAGAAAAGAATCTCTCTGGTGTGAAAACACATTCCCATGTTGTACTCTCCTGTGAGGATATGTTCATGCCTTTGAATTATCCATTTGCAAGTCTCCTTCTAATCACCTTCCTCAGGCGAGAAGGGTCCTCTCTGGGCTTTGTAGCTGCCTGCCTGGGGTTCAGAAGTAACAAACTGGTCCACCCTCCCAGTTAGTAACTATCTTTGCCCAAAAGGGCTTCAATTGATTCAATGATCATAGAAAATTTAAGAGTCTTCAGTAATTAACCCAGGATCAGGGACAAGAAGTTTTGCTGGGAGTTTCTCAATACAGAGGTGAAGGAAAACAGAGAAGGCCGTTGTCTCTCACATTAAAAAAGCTTACAGCCTGACCTACAAATGCATCATGTCTCCAGTATCAAATCTTAATTTTTTACAGCCACATTTCCCAAACTGTTATCACGTTTCATGAAGTTAGTCTCATTATAAATGTCAACTACAGATTGTATTCTGTGCACATGTATATATATGTGAATACCCAGTTCCCTACTAAATGTCATTCATCCATTTTTAGAAACACTTATATTCAAAATTATTCAGATTTTTATAAGTGCCTCAGTGACAAGGGAACTTGTACTCTTATGTCAGGTGCCACTGACAATCCTGCATCTGTCATTAGACTGTTTGTTGGTAATTATATGTGGCAATAGGCTCATCTCCTGAAAGGTTTTCTGTGTAGCCCAGAAACCAGAGTGAAGTAGAAGGGCTTTGGTGCAGAGAAGTGAGATTTAGAAAAAAAAAAATCATCTATTTGAAACCATTTTTCCAAGCCCTAAATGAAAGATAAATGCAAAGCAGAGTCCATCTGTGCATGCAGAACCTTTTGAAACATTTGTTCTGTTCTTTATGTATTGCACTTCCAAATAATTAAGAGAGAGATAGCTAAATGTGGCAGTATGTTTATTACCAAAAAGATGGGGCTTTCCCCCCCCAGTTTTACATGTTATATACTATATACTCCCGAGCCAGGAAGATTTTTTGCTCTGTGTTTACAAGTCTATCATCATGGCAACCTGCTCCACAACTAGAGTTCCTACATGTTGTAGTCATAAAAATAATCAAGATTCCTGACAAGACAACCCACTAAAAGCCAATTTTGCTTGCATTGAAGTCAACAGCATTCAGTAGCTACTTCAGTAGGAACAGAATCTCATCCCAAGTTATGAAAAATGCCTGCCATCAAAATATACCACTTTTTTCATGTACAAAATGCAAGTAAAGACTCTCTTCTCTAAAACAAACATAGAGGTGCACTCAGAACACAGAGCAATGGTGTCAGCATGGAGCCAGAAAGATTTAGAAGCTGTAGAAAATCTTTCAAGTTCATTAAATACCCCTAGGATGCAATAGCACAGTGGAAGCCATGAAAATAAATGTTGACACAAAGAAAGCTAGTTTTACATAATTACTATTAATTGTCAAGTTCCTCCTGGGCAGCAAAGGATAACAACTAGAACACCAGGAAAAGTGTAATTGCTTTGATTCAGGGTCCCAGCAGTGTATTCAGAACCTAAAAACTCAAACAAACCCAAGAATAAACCAACACCATGGCCACCTGAACCCAATTACTTGAAAGATGTCTTTATTATATTTTAGATGATTAGCCTGCTAGGTCCTTCTAAAGTTTGCCTTTATGCCTCATACTTTTTTAACATATAGGCTGAATATTCTTTACTAATTTCTATGTTGACCTCAATAGATTTATTTGCTCACCTGTTTTTTTCACCAATTATGTGAAATTTCTCAAATCAGATGGAATTTTCAAACACAATTTTTGTTTCAGAATTGCCACTAAAAAAGATCTTTGTCTTAATATATTACTAAATGTTTTGCTTATGATCACACAAAATCTTCAATGTTTTGGCTTTCCATCCTATTTCTTCAAATTTCTTGAGACATTCAGTCACAAAATTAAACACCACCACTGAAAAAACCCATAGTTTACACTCAGTGAAGTCTCCTCAAAAATTAGGCAGATCTAGTACAACCACAAAGCTGCTATTTCACAACTCCAATGGGGTAACCGATCTCAAAAAGCAAGAAATGAGAACATTTACTCAAAACCTGTAAATTCTATCTAAAACCTGAGGTTTTGTTCCTGATAAACTGCTGCTCCTGCTCTGAAAATGTGTACTTCAGTGTTGTTGACAGCAGCTCACTAGGACAAATCTCCTCAATTGAAAGTCAGTAGCTATAACTAAAAATAACTAGAGTTGAATGTGTCAAACTATAGAGGAAAAGAAAACATCACTGTTTCCAGATTAGCTTTGCTTATATTGAATATTTGACGATGTAATTCCAAAGGAGGAAATAATTATATTCTATATTTAAAAGAAACTGAAAACCAGAAATAGGAATAGGCATTAAATCAACTCACAATGCCTCATCAAGATAAAGTCTTGTCAGGCCAGCACTTTACCTGTTCTGCCAGACAGCTCCTAAACCCAGCACACAAAGTTTTGTTCCTCTGGAAATAATTTCTAGAGCATACACTCCAAACAATATTCCAATACAGTTAGTAAATGTGTGTCTTCAAGCCACGTTGTTTGTACTCTGCTCTCTTCCTCTGCAAGCTCCCTATGAGGGATGGTTAGAACATATGGAGCAGGAAGCCTGACAAATTGCAAAGTCAAAAGCACCTGGATAACTCATTAGCACTGTCAGAGTTCTAGTCAGGTTTTGCTGTTTAATTTCTTAGGCAGATTTTCTAGTGATTGCTCCTGAAAGAATGAAACACAGAAGGTATACATCAAAGAAGGGAGAAGAAGTTTAAAAGAGTGTTTGCTGCTTATAAAATTAACAAACAGAAAAATACATTAAGTGTACCAGGGGAGTGGCTGAGTCACCATCCCTGGAGGTGTTTAAAATATGTGTAGATGTGCTGCTTAGGGACGTGATTTGGTGGTGGACTTGGCAGGGCTGGGTTAATGGTTGGCCTCAATGATCCTAAAGGTCTTCTCCAAGGGAAATTATTTGGCCGTTCTTTGAACGCAGTTGCTGGAAGGACAAACCTTTCCAGCTACATGAAAACAGACACCAGCACGGCTAAGCAGACATCATAAATGACTTTACTGTGCAACAACACGCCGGTGTGTGTACTTGACAGCATTTTGGAGTTTGGGTGGGTTTCTTGCGAAAACCGGGAAACAAACAGGGAACAGCGACCAACCTCGCCCTCTCGTGGTCGCACGGTACAACAGACAGAGACCGCGGGATTCTCCTCGTGGGAACGGGGACATCTATCAGAGTCTCTCCAGAGGTATTTTTTAGAGGATGACAAATAGGCTTAAAAATAGTAGCGCTTAATATAATTCTCGTTTCTTTAAAAAACCCGAATTTTTACTACACAATTAAACGACGATTCATTTATTTTGATACACCTAAATATGACTTAGACATCTCAGCTGCTAAAGTAACATGGCAGCAAGAACAACCCATAAAGTGCATATGTCTAGAGCGACAAAGAACGGGGTTGGGAAAACACTGCTTCAACTTGGATGCCCTTTTAAAGACACAACACCTGAGTGACAAATATTTGGCATTAGTTTGGAAAAGACATACTTACCTGCCCTTTCTCCTGATAACTTGGAAGCATCTCATTGAAAGGGAGAGCTGTGTCTGGCCTGCTTTTAGCCCAAGATACTCCAGATGTTAATGAGCCTAGAATATACCTCAGCTTGGAGAACTGTCATATTTGGGTAAAAAATGAATTGAAAGAAAAAATCAATAGCGGAAATTAACACCCTGTACTTAATGCAGCCAAATGAAATCGAAGCTTTAGAGTGCACACAGGGTCGTAGCAGCTAATAATTGCTTTAATCTCGAGAACGGGTGCAGGACACAGGATCACGGGAGGCTGCAGCAGCAGAGACCAGAATGGGCCGAGACAGGGAAGAAGATTGCCCATTGCACCTGGCCCTTCCTGGTGTCCATGCACTGTCTGAGGAGGAAAAGAGTCTCCGTATCCAGCTGTGCACGGCGGAGGGCCGGGGCGGGCTGTGACCAGAGCCCCGCCGGTGCAGGAAAGGACGGCGCTGTGGGCGCCG
>VZRX01002030.1:33416-58269 GCA_013398075.1 Notiomystis cincta
CCGGAGCGGCCGCGCTGCAGGCGGGCCGGGGCCGCGGCACCGCTCGGGTCCGGGCTGGCTGGCAGCCGAGCGGGGCCACCGGGATACGGCTCTGCTCGCACTGAGGGTGCCTCCCTCTGTGCAGGTTCTAGGAGCTCTTATTGCCCCCTTTAAGGAGACACGGGAACACACAGAGAACTTCAGACGCTCGGAGAATCAATTTATGCCTTACGATTATGGGGAGAAAATATAGGAAAATACCCCCCCAAAAGAATGCAAGTCCCTTGTCTTTTGGGAAAAGAACAATCCTGGAAGTAGTCTGCATATATTCGTACAGGTCCTTCTGCTGGAGCAGATCCAGCGCCTGTTACGATTCTGCTCTGGTAAAATCTCGTATGTGGGAACAGCCGTAACCTCCCTCCTCCCTTTCCATCTCCGATTCTCTATGTTGGGGAACGCAGGAGATGATCAAACTGCACATCGAGCATTTGAGCTCAAGATGCATTTGAGCTCTTGCAAATGCATTATTCAAGCACCCCAGTGTATGAATGTAACAGATGTTTACATTTCCTTTAAGCGTAATAAACATTGCAAAACAGTTGCAGAAAACAGGGTATGCGGTTAAGACTGAATCCTGAGCCTTTCTAGTAAGAACAAACCCTTTTCCATCTTCTTGTGACCTCAGATTAGGGTTACATTGATGCAACTCTTGCACTTACTCTTCTGTTCCCTCTCTCTCGCCTTCCTCTTCCCTAGAGAACAAAATTGAGACCAGTCTGGTAGAATTTTTCCCATAAATAAGACTGACATATAAAGAAAGAAGTAAACATTTCTGGGATTTGCTAGCTTATTCCTTCTTTTAAAACAGACAGGATATTCAACAAAAAGTTTTTAGTTTCTGCTCTGCTGAAAGGGCACTACAGTGAAATTGCAGCCTTGTCATTATGAAATCATCATCTTTTACCATAGAGTTAATTGGAATGTGATATATTATATCTTAGTAGCCAGATTAATTCCTTGGAAAGTATTTTCATAGTTTCCATTAGCTTAATGGAAAATTGCACCTGTATTTCTCATTGTAGTTGAGCCAAAGAATTAATTGTATGAACAAAAAAGAAAGCAAATGCAGTTTGAGAAGCTGTTGATTCCTGTTTAGATTCAGATATGTCAAAAGGAGATCCTAAAGGTTCCTCCAGTTAAAAAGCCTTACTTAAGCTTCATAAGGTTATTTCAAAGAGTAGATGCTGTGGGTCACCTCTTTGTAGAGCAGCAAAGAGCTGAGATACTCCCACGAGGCACGGGAAAATAGATGCAACGCTACATCAACCACATCGCTCATGTTACATCTTCATGGTGTGGGAATCAACAGCAAGTTTTCTCTTACTGAAAGAGTTCAGCTTGCAGAGGAACATGGCACAGGATGTGTAATTTTTCTTTCATAGTGCCTTTTTCTTCAAGATCCTAATTTTACTCTACTGAACAACTGCATATTGTATACCAAGTGTTAGAAGGATAAGGTCTTAAGCACTTGTAAGGTGCAGTAGAGCCAAACAGCTCCCAGGACAGTGAAGGCTCCTTTTAGAACCAGAAGGATGATTACCAATGGTGGGGTGAGTTTCTTCTAACCAGCTGTAGTACTCCATGTTGCAACAAAAAAAAAACAAAAAAAACCCCAGATAACTATAAGTAGCAGCTGGAAAGTTTCTATCCATGTCACAAAAGTCTGTCACATATAAGCACCAATACAGACTGGGTCATTTAACCCATGCACTCTGCACGGGAACCGATCCCAAACTGATGGCAAACACATGGAAAACAGACACAAACGTGTGCCTCTCTGTCCACAGGTGACCACCAAGGTGGAGCCACTCCTCTCTTTTTTGCACATGCTGCATCATTGCTGAAGTCCTGTTATAGCTGGAAAAGAGTGTGTTAGCTACAGTTGCTTTTAAGTGAGCTGTCCAGTTTAGTTTTCACTACTTACACGTGCCATAGGATTGGACCTAACATGCCCAGTTGTCATCTGACCTTATTTGCCTTTTTGTGTTTATGATTTCTTTTATTTGTAGTTATTTCATTTAGAATTAATTGTGTTTGCAAAACCTAAGTAGCTAAATGGCTTATTTGAAAGCCTGACCACAGAAATCCCATGGAAGTTTCTGGGATTGCATACTCTGGCAATACATCCCCTTTTAGGTGAAAAGGCTTTTAAAAATCTGTCCACTTGTTTCTCATACATTTAAAAGTTTGAAACCAATACATTTAAAAGTTTGAAACCAATTTCTGATGTTTTGTTTATTAAATAATGTTCCTCATCAAAATATAGAAATTCTACCTAACACAGTAATACAAAAATTTTAATTTTTTCCCAAGAGAAATTGTAACATTAATGCTGTACACAAGTGAGTTTTGACCCTTATGGCACCGTAATTACTACTATGAAGTTATTCCAAAAATGTATTTTGAAAAGTTTTAGGAGTGAAAATTGAACGGGCTAATCTAGAAATCCTTAGGATTTAGATGTAATCAGTTTATTCAGCTCAGCATAAGCCACAGAGGTGAGAAGCACCTCACAAAACCCGGCAATTCTGACAGTTTCAGTCTCTCACAATAAGCCCCCTGCCCTTGCCTCAGTACGTTATGTCAGAAAGGTGCCACATGGATAATTTCTGTGGCTGACTCCCATGGTAACCATTCCCAGAACTGCTTTGGACAGCTGTAGTGAAAGCAATGTACCAGCAGGCTGTTTCCAGCTTACCTGGACATCATCTCAGCAAGTGAGGGGGTCACTAACTGTGGCATTTACAAAATCAGCCTCTTTAATCAGGTTTGCTGTGAGGGCTACTGGGGCTGCCAGCTAACACCAGCTGTGTTTGTTTCCCTTGTGTGAACACCCCTTCAGCAGGACAGGAATTGAGGGCCCCAAATTTTCTCAGAAACCATTATGTTGTTAGGCCTTTTCATGGTGACCACACTCTCAAAGGATGAACAGCCTATGGCTACTTCTGATCCTTTGGGACAACACCCTTTAGAGGGCAACAGAGAACTCCACCAGTAGCTTTTTCCAAGGAGAGAGGGATGGGGAATCTGACCTCGGAATCTCACAGATAATACAGACACTGAAATATAATTCCCTGATCACAGAGGGATTGCCTTTCCCAGGCCTGTTCTCAGGATGAGGGATGAGTTATTAAATTTATTTCATTCTAAGATTTTTGCTCCCTTCCCTGCCTTGGCAAGTTCCACTTATCAGAGCTAAAGATTTGCATTGGATTTGCAGAGTTTAGGAGCAGACAGCAGGAATGCCTTCTGTTGCTTCTGGCAATTTCAAGTCATCTTTGCTGTCCTCTGAACTGTGCCAACAGATGCATACTGTGAGTCTCTGCTCAGGGACCTGTCCATACACTGATTGGGAGCATAATCTTCTAGGGAGAGCTTCTCAAGCCTGTAATAGGAAATCATTTGAAGCTGCTTGACTTACTGCCAGCACACTTCTATCTACCTGCCTTAAAACTATTTTTCTAATGCTGAATGCAAGTAGCTTGTTAGCACTAAGAAGAGATGGTTGTCCCCTTTCCACTTAATAATCATGATTAGGTTTCTACTGAAATAATCACTGACTTATCAAACCTACATGATTGCTGTGTTCTTAAAGCAAAAGCAAATAAATGCAGTAGTTTCTCCAAACAGCATCTCTCACCAAGTGCTAGTGGGCTTTTTTTTAATCTCTGTAAAATATCAGCCTGAAAAATTGCATTTGAATTTTAGAGATACAAAAACCATTATTCCTTTATAGTGGTGAAATTTCAGAACACCTGAATGTTCATGTTCAACATCTCTTCAAAAAAACACGAAGAACTCCTTTCCTGGACAAGATCTAACTTCAATACCACATTTGTGCTAGGTTAAAACAGTGGCTGCAGGTAAAGAATGGAACCAAAGACCTAGGTTAAAAACACAGACCTGGATTCTTCTATTGAATTTACCAGCTCTTTGAAAAATAGAGGTGAAACAAAGAACAGATGTATATAACTGCCTGGGCACAGCAGAGCCTTAAACTCACCAGGGCCAGGTGCCAGTCATGTCCAACATTTGTGGAAAAGATGCTGAGGATCTCAGGGCTCAAGATGTTTGTATCCAGGTGTCCCCTCTGAGCTGTGAAAGGGATTTGCCCCTTCCCTGGGGAGTGCTGGGTCATTACAGCCTCCCACACAAAGCACCAGAGTTTAATACATGACAACATAGTTTCTACCAGAGCAGGGACAGAATGGAAAAAAAAACCCAGCAGGATTTATAATTCAGGGAAACTAGCTGTTCTGTGGCCTTTACTCCACAGTTTGTAGTGAGAAGAAAGCCCTTGATTTCAAAAGGATTAAAAAACCCTGAGCATTTGCTGAAATCACTTAGGAGTCTTCCTGAGCAGAAATTTGATCATTCTGGCTACTGCTTGGATATTTTTCAGGTTTAATGTACTTTACATGGAAATAGGCTTTAGCAACAATTTAACAAATCAGTGCTGACAGACTTTAATCTTTAATCCTGTCATATACTGTCTTTAATCATATCATCTATTTTCCTCATGTGTCCTGTTGCTGTGTATGTTTTATTTACAAGCTTAATAGATAATAGTGCCACTAGGGAATATTTTGGCTTGATTTCAACCAACTCACCAGGGGATATTGAAAGTATATGAACTGGCAAACCAAGGCAAAGAATATTGCTAAGTTGAAACAATTCTAAGATAGTTATAACATGGAGGGGTTTTTTTGGTAATAACAAACTAATCTTGTTAGTGATTGAAAAAGAATTATTTCTGAAGTGATTTAACTCAGTGGTTATTGTACATAAAGTAGCTTATTTTGAGAGGAAGTTATCATATGGAACAGAAAACTGAACAGTGATGGGATTACAGTAGGAATGAGGTTTGCAAAGGCTTGATTTTCCGTTTATGGACAAAAGACTCATTAGAGCAATCTTGAAAGATTGTTAAGTACCAAGCGGCTTAAATTTTTAGGAGAAAAACCCTCTTTCATGTGCTTAGGTCTGGGACAATGAACTGCAAGTTTGAGCAGAAATAGCCTGTAACTGAATAAAAAATAGGACTTGGTATTTTCTCTGCTTATTTATTAAATTTGTGCGGAATCTTCAAGGAAACATTTCATAATTTTGTTTTTAACTACCCCTCTCCTTTTTGGATACCAGCTACTTTAAAACTGAAAAAACCCAACCAACCAAAAGTTGTGATGGAAGTTTATAAAATAGGTACTATACTTTTACCAAATAAAGTCACTATTTAATTATATAGTTATAGATTTTAATACAGCATTATTCCAAACATAGGGAATAAAAGCAGTCTGTCCTTTGAATATGCAGAAAATATTTTAAGAATTGATTATGAAAAATGCAGGTCCTTTAGTCTTCTGAGGAGATGCCTTTTACTTGGCTTTAACTTCATACTCTGTTAAGTTCTCTTAAGGACCAACTGTTAAAATTACTTTCCTTATCAGATGTTATTTATCCACTAATAAGGCTTACTATAAAGATAAGTCACTGCAAGGAGAGGGAGACTTGATCTGAAAGTGGAAATGTAGAATGTAGCACTCCAGATTTCCCAACATGCCAGAGGTTTCTAGTTTTTCTCACCAAAGCACTCATTTTTGTGTGATTCACCAGTACTGCCAAAATCCATCTACATAGGCAAAAAAGGAATGACAAGAGAGGAAAAATGAAAAATGTTTCACTGATGGCTGAAAAGTAAGTAGAGGAAGGAAAAAAATAAGAGACACCCTTCTTCAGTATCTTCTCCCCAGCCAGGAGAAAGAAGGATGGATGCAAAATGGAGAAATGGAAGTTGAAGTTATAATGGATTGGCATTAATGCATCCCCCACTGCCTTGATCTTGCTCTGTCATTTTTTGCATCAGTGATGTTCCTTAGCTCGCTTCAAATCCGTTCTACAATTAAATAGTTCTTCAGTCCTTCCTACTGAAATATAACTGATTAACTTGTTTCTTGTCCCAGGAACTGCCAGAGCAAAACAATGGATTGATCATATTTCATGGACTTTTACATGTACAACTATTCCCCAAAGTTATATGACCACTGAGTCAATGTTGATTCATAAAGAAAATTTCTACTGTATCACAATGACCAGGGCCCAACCTCCTCAAATCTCAACCCAGAGATATCCTGTCTAAGGGGTGACAAAATGGAGGAGTCACGTTCCTGACATTATCAGGGCACCAGGAGGAAATACCAAGTGAAAAAACTTTAAATTGTATAATGACAAATTTATTTTTCATTTAAATGCTTCATAGCATAGGATACAGACAACACTACCAGAGAAATCTCATAAAATGTAAAGAAATAGTCTGTTGGAATTGTTGAATATTCCTGGCTGCAGCTTTCTATCCAGATACAATTTTTCTTTTAATTGTTACGTGAGATCTCAACTGGCCAACATATAAATACATTCAGAGGTCATCAGTTTGTCCATTACCATGATCTTGCTGTTTGATTGTACTGGGGGAAATCTAAGGCATTTCCTCATCATATGTAAAAAGGATTTAAGTAAACTTACCCATTAAGCTTCTTTCCTTGATTTTTTTTTTCAAACATAAAGGAAGTTTCCAAAAGCTTAATTTGTAAGAGAACACATAATTCTTAAGAGCAAACTGGTTTTGAATTTCAAAGGTCTTTCCATCAAGAAGTGCTAACATGAATTAGTGTTCTACAAACCCTTTATGAAGAAAGACCACTTGCTGACAGAACTTTCATTGTTATTCATGAAAAAAGAAAAACCTGGTTCAATTTTAGGTGACTAAATATTTAAGTAATTAATTTATGTTCATTTAAATTCACTGTGGCTAAAATGACAATGTACCTTATGACTTTACATCGACTGTTACTGTTTCTTCTAATTTTAGCTTAAAACTAAAGAGAATGAATGAAAAAAATTAATAAAAAATAAACAAAATTTTAGTGTGTAAAACTTCTATGAAAAAGTTAGTTTATAGAGTCTGTAATTACATCAGTTAGAGTACTGTCTTAATAATAATAATATATTTCAGAACTGGTAAAAAATATGCAGATGTGTTAGGGAAGAAAACTTTTAGGTTTGAAATGACAGTTGGATTATCACTTGCAAATCAAAATATTTCAACAGACATTACCTTGTTAGAGTCCTTGCAGTAGTGAAAAAGCTCTGGTTGTATTTTCTGGCAGTATTTTTGAATCTCTGATCTCCCACCAGTTTGGTTTCAGAGCTGTTGGTATGATAAGGCATCAGTGATGGGCTTTTTCTTTGCTCAAACTGTTGGTTAAAAAAATAAATGGAGGAATCAGGGAAAGATTAGCTTCCATGCCCTCGTGTATTAAAAAAGTGAGCACAGTCTGAAATCTTAGGGAGATTTGCAGCCATATGCAGAACAGTTACTAAATAATCTTCAAGCAACATTTTTATCTTCTGTTTCTACCTTCCACCAGTTTCAAGTTGAGATATTCTCAAGTCTCATTCAATGCACTGGGACTTGAAAATATTTAAGAATATACTGAAATCCCCTTCCAGGATTTTTTCTGCATTTGGCAAGAAGAGGATCTTGCCTATTATCTTAACATTTGGTTACCTTGACATTTTTACTGCAATGTAGTTTAGGTAGAGTTACATTTAAAGCAAAAGAGAAAATTAAGTAATGCAGAGCGTAGTGGTAAATGGGAGGACACAAGCTTAGTACTTTATGGATGCAGTACTGAAAAATAAAATACCATCTGTGTTTAGTGGCAATATCTGTATAGTTCTGAATGCAGTTCTAGGTAAGCCCCTGTTTGGGATGCAGATCAGATAGACTGGCTTAGGTTGGTTCCTCAAGAACTAATCTGCATGAACTATCCAATGCAAATACTTATTTCTGCCTACTCCATCTGCACTTCCACTTTAGTTTAGCAGTCTGGTTCTATACGTTGCTATTCATAACCAGATAGTTCACTGATCTACAACCCTTGGCATTCCCAAGTGGATCAGGCCTCACAGACTTAAAAAAATAAACAAAAATTTTAAAAATCCCCCGAAACTCAACAAAAAAAATCCCCCAAACCCAGCTTTTCTAGATAAGGTTACACATTGGCATTGGTGTATTACCATTTCCTGTAGGGTTCCAGTTTTTGTAGGCATAGTTGCCCAGTACTATGACTAGTAGCAATCCATAATTCAAAGAAAACAATCAGTGAGTGAGTTCTTAGCAATTATCAGTTTAAACTCCCACTAGATCCTCAGGTTAATTGCTGAAATCCAGCTCCAGGTGCAGGGTAAGGATGGCATGGCTTTCTGTTTGTTGTCTGTGAAAGTCTAAGTGTCACTTTGGTAATATCTGTGAATAAACCAAACATCCCCTGAAGACTTTGCACAAAGCATAAACACTGTCCTTTGTTTCCTTTGGCAGGATAATTGAAGCTATCTGCATAGGCTGGTTCACTGCAGAATGCATTGTGAGGTTCATCGTCTCCAAAAACAAGTGTGAGTTTGTCAGAAGACCTCTCAACATCATTGATTTGCTGGCAATTACTCCTTACTACATCTCTGTTCTAATGACAGTTTTCACAGGGGAAAATTCACAGCTTCAGAGGGCTGGAGTCACCTTGAGGGTCTTAAGAATGATGAGAATTTTTTGGGTGATTAAACTGGCCCGTCATTTCATTGGCCTTCAAACACTTGGTCTGACTCTGAAGCGTTGTTACAGAGAGATGGTGATGCTACTTGTCTTTATCTGTGTTGCTATGGCAATTTTCAGTGCACTTTCACAGCTTCTCGAAAATGGGCTGGACCTGGGAACAAAGAATAAGGATTATGCCAGCATTCCTGCTGCTTGTTGGTGGGTGATCATCTCGATGACCACAGTTGGTTACGGTGACATGTGTCCCATCACGGTACCGGGAAGGATTCTGGGAGGCATTTGTGTGGTGAGTGGCATCGTCCTGTTAGCCCTGCCCATCACTTTCATTTACCACAGCTTTGTGCAGTGCTACCATGAGCTCAAGTTCCGATCTGCTAGGTACAGTAGAAGCCTCTCTGCTGAATTCTTAAATTGACACCACTTGCATTCTGTTGTACTTACTTGCTAAGCTTTGTCTTAGAAGAGAATGGTGGAAGGTCCCTTCGCGTGTCCTCCTTGACTGGACGGTCCTGTGGAAGAACATTCTCATCAGCCTGGAGAAAGCCTGCCACCATTCAGACAGGAAGGATGTCCATCTGCCCTGAGCACCTTACAAGGAGAGGGAGAGATGTTTCAAATTTGAGAGAACAAAATTAACAAAAGAGGATTCAGAAGTCCTCAACCAGGCCAGTTTGGTGTTCAGTTTGCCTTCCCACAAAAAAAGCAGAACAAAAAATGGGCGTAACACTGAGATCTGTCATTCCTGTAATTATATCCTAAACCATTCTAAGCAACGTGTAGCAGAAGTTTTTCAAAGATTTCAATATCTAAATGCTTCACAGAGGCACTGATAGCTTCTTGCCTGAAGTATCTCCACTTGTAACTCAGATAACCAAATTATACACCGAAGAAGAATCACTGCTACTTTTGTGCTTTGCAACAAAGTAGAGCTGGTTCTGTGACTCAGGAAAGATGAAGAATATAGGTCTGTAGGACAAAAAAACCCCTTGAGGCCTGATTCTGATCTTTGAGGAAGCACACAAATCTTCTGTAAACCCATTGAAGTCAGTGGCATTTCT
Source organism: Notiomystis cincta (assembly GCA_013398075.1). Classification (NCBI taxonomy): domain Eukaryota; kingdom Metazoa; phylum Chordata; class Aves; order Passeriformes; family Notiomystidae; genus Notiomystis; species Notiomystis cincta. Next base: position 43,122 of record VZRX01002030.1, read on the forward strand.
CTGAATTTGAGAGTTCACAAAGAAGCGCAAGAAGTGACCCTCCAAATGTTGTAACCAAGGACTTCTTTAGGTCACAATTAATTTCTTCTCTGGAACCAAATTTTAAGTAGAAGCAAGTATTGTACTTTACAAAGGTCAGATAAGAAATCAGGGATTGATATATATATTTCCTGGTAGGTTAGTGGGAGAGCTCTCCAAATTTTATATACATTCAGCTCAACTCTCTCCACCTGAGATTACATACTCATAAGCACAGATTTTCCCTCCCTGACCTCCTCCCTGCCCCACATATCTTAAACATAGATATCATAGTGAGAGCTCTCTTAAGACAAATTGTAAGATTCCATTATTTGAAGTGGCCTGGAGCAAGCACTGGGAAACGAGAGTATCTGCTCCCTGTTAGATGAGACTCTTCATCATCTTAAATTCTGTAATCCTTACTGAAGGATACATCTCAATGGGAGTTTTAAAAACAACTGTGAAAAGCCCAGAGGATACCAAAAAAAGTAAAATATAGAAGTGTGACTTGCACTTGGTGTATTCTCCAATGTTACTAGAAAATGAAAATGAGTCAAGTTAGGTTCTGAAATATTGTTCACTACATTTCTTGTGTAGGACTGCTTAATAGCATTGTTCAGTATAATTCTGAAAGGCTGCTACATATAGAAATGTGCAGTTAGATACTTAAACACATTAGGGTACAGCTTTACAAATTTGGGTACCAATAGACATCAACAGGGAGCTTTCATGCTAACATGAGAGCTCAGAGTCATCAGCACAGCTGAAGTTTGTGTGCTTGCCTGAAAATACCACATTTACTCTTGCTGTGCTGTAAGGCATCTTTTTGTGTAGGTAATTGTGAAAGGCTTTAGAAGTGAACTGAGTACCACCTAGAAAACACATCTCTGGAATGGCTCACTCAAATAAACCTGCCACATTCATCAGTAACCAGGACACTGAAAGCTCTACCCTGAGACCTGAAAGTATCAGTACCATTTTAAGTGGTCTTAGTCTTAAGTAGTCTTAAAGAATCACATTGCAAACACAATTATTCTGAAGACCTGGAAAGAATTTTAGTAGCCTTCCTACAGACAAGCTTGACTTTCCCTTCAAGACTCCACTGTTGAGTACTGTTACAGCCATACCTCTGTTTCTTGCCACTGGTGTGTTCAAAAGGTTAGCTCTGTAGTTCCCTACACTACTATATTTATGCCTTTTCTACCAAAACCATGTTGCTCAGAAACCTGCTCCAGCATTCCACAGAGAGGTGAATATGAGATCAGCAAAATCTTCTCTCTTAGGTGAGATTCACAGCTGATGTTAGTTAGGCAACTTGTGACTTCAGAGACACTTAGATGTTTTACACCAGTGGAGATGCTGGCTCTGTATTCCTGCATGTGTACCTATATATATCCTGCATATATTATCTATTATAGTCAGTTGAAATGTTTGGGGTTTTTTTATTCCTCACAAAAAATTTCCTCCTTGACAAAATTAAAATTTCAGACTTCAATCCAAACACAACAGATGTTGAAGAAAATGACATTTTCATCTTCTAATGAAAAGTTATTTTGACAGTATCAAAACCATTTCTAAGGAGAAAATTGCTATTTTTTTCTATTTTGCTCCAATTTTCTTTTTTTTTTTTATAAGCCAAAATACATTAAACACCCCATGTAAGAACTTAGCCCTACAGATTTTCATGTGCTATTATAACTGTTTGGGAAAAATATTGTTTGTCATAAAACTCCTTAAAACTTACTTTGTCTTTTGTCCATGTACTGTATTTAACCAAACCAATACTCTAAGATACAACCCTCCTGCAGAAAACACCCAAACCATCATCATGATGACAATACCTTAAAATCCATACAGAATGGGAATATAAAGTATGTTGCAATCTTAATTTCAAGATAAAATGTGTTTCAGCACTACTTATAAATTTCATCTTTAGATGCCTGTAGAAAGGGAAAATATAAATTAATGCACATAATATCTTGTGAATACCAGTTTGCACCATGAATCATTTTGCATAAGCAATTAAGGACAGGAAGTTTTCAACAGTCCAGGCTATATATGGTATACAAACAAAATGTTTCATCCTTTATGAAGTGTTTTTCAAATGAAGAATCCTTTCCCAGTGTAAAAACATGAATCTAATGACTATAACTATGTAAAGGAATAAGTCTGTGGAGATTAAGTCATTTTATGTTTTTTTGAACAGTGTTCAATTTTTATATGGAAAAATGTGAACAGAATGACCTAATGTATTTTTTAATTTGAGTTATAATAAAATATTTTCAAACTGCTGTATATAAGCCCACTAAGGAGAGATCCTGGGGTGGGTCTTTTGGTGTTTTTTTGTATTTTGTGTGTGTTTGTTTGTAGGTTTTTTTGGGTTAGGTTTTTTTTCTCTTTTTATTGTTGTATGGTTATCAGTGTGTAGACTTTAGTTTCCTTACAAACCAAATTGAAATAAACTAATCTTCGTGGTAGCCTTAAACCAGAATTTTATAGGGTAAATAAGTTGCCTGACTTCTAGTAACAAATGTCATCTTATTTTCAATGGAACAGTGTGGGTTTTAGTGAAACTTTACAAAATACGAATTATATGTGTAGTGAAAAATAAGCATATTTTTAAACAGTGAAACTGTTTTACTAAAATTTTCTGGAAACCATGTTTTCTGCAGACATGAGGTGCAGCACTCTATTTCAAAGTACAGCATTTCAAAGCCAAAAGCCAAGTGAAGACAAGCTGGCTCATCTCTAATCATTGTCAGTTTGAACCCTATAAAATAAAAGACTTCATGGGCAAGTTTCTGTTGGAAACATTCATATCTGGAACAAATTAGATACAATACAAATAGAATAAAACTAGAGAAGAATGGAGACAGCTTGTACAATTGTGATCCAGCTTTTTGGTTCACCAAAAATGGAAACCAATGAGTTGTGAACTGCCATTGTATGGTTTGATGGCAGTAAAGGTTAATCATACATGATACACTAGGTTCAAACTCCAGGACTGATTTACAGGGAATTATATATTGGCTGTAATCCTTCAAGGTGCTATGTGTCACTTAAAAGTACTTGATCATTAATGATGTCACTGAAATTGAAAGCTCTCTAGGGTATTTTCCTTCCACTGTTCTACATGAAGCATCATCCCAAATATCACAGTGAATGGAAGATTATCCTTTCCCTTGATGTAAGGCTTGAAAATAATATTATCTTGATGAGTACCCACCAAAACAAAAAATCAGTTTGGTTGGCTGATGGTATTAAACAGTCTTATTAGCACAGAGGTGAGCCATATAAAAATGTGATATTCTTATTGTACAGTGGCTTGTACTGGTGTGCATAGCAGCAAGTTTGAGAAAGATTAAAAGCCTGATAATGTAAGATTCCTATCTTGATATCCATGCATTTAAAAGAAAAGGCACTGCTTTTTTATATCATGTATGCAATTCATGCCTGTAAAGGAATTGATATTCCTACTTCAAAGTAGAACTGAAGTCCTCATGGGTTCTAAACACTTGTCTCTGCCCTTCTGGGTAACAACTACAAAAATCTTATCAGATCTGAACACCTTCCAAGAAGTGGACATATGCACACACCAGCCAGCTAAATTCAGCAGCCAAATCCCACCAGTTTCCTGGGAACCAGCACAATGAACAAGGTCTGCTGTGCTCTGAATTTTATCTCACCTAAGAGGTTCAGAATCACTTGAAATTCTTAGAATTATTATTTCAGGTGAGCTACTAGAGGAGACACTTGAAAGTTAAATAATCTATGCATGGCAAAAGAAAGATATTGGTTTATAAAAAAGTTTTCACTGATTTTATAAAATGAAACTGGCTCTTATTTTCTGTTATTTGTTTGTAAAAGCAAACACGCAGGTCAGGGTATGTGATGATAGTTAAACTTGCTACATAAAATAGGTATCTGTCTAAAATACAGAAACTTAGAGTGAAAAGTCTTCCAGCTCTGCTAGAGCTGTTCCAGCTTCCAGCAGCTGAAGAGCTGCCCCAGCCCACACAGAGAAACAACAAAACACTGGTTTCATTGTAAAGAGGTGCAACACAAATTAGGGGGTGTGTTTCAGACAACAGACAGGTTAAGCATCAACAAGCTGCACAATGAGCAACCAAGACTGACAATTTGCTTGATAAAAAATGTTAAGAGCCACAGAAGAAGAACAAGAATATAAATCTTTGGTCAAATTAATAAAATACAAATATTTGTAACTCCACATTTTAGAGTCCTTTATTCTTTACAAATGCAAAGGTTTATCATTTCATAGATCCTTAATTTTCTATATTGTCTGATTATCTGTAAAGAAAAATGTACTCTATAATCTGAAAAGGTAATAAATGTGGGGGGCTTTATGTGAATACAAAATTAGATAAAATCACATAATAACATTTCCTGGTCTTGTTGCTATATTTCGTGGACTAGTGGTCAAAACACAAATGTTTATAAAATGTGTTCTTTTAAACAAGTGAATTCTGTGGCTATTCATATTGGTTTTGTATGTCTGCAAAATCTTTTTCCTTTAACAATTTTTGGCTACTGGGAAGTCTGCCATTTAGAACCCAGGAGTTTTAATCAATATAAAATTTGAATATTTGATTCAGAAGTAAGTCTGAAGCAAAAAATAAAGGTAAACGTCCACAGGGTTATTCTTCAGCAGCTGAAGATTTATCCTAATTAGGACTGTAGAACTGTCAAAACAAAATGAAAACCAGCCATGTAATACATATATTATTCCTCAGGGGTTATTTTTAAAAATTAATCTGGAAAAACTGATTGAATTTGGCTTCAAGTTCACTGAAATTTTTTTATATTTAAAAAACTCCCAAACCAACCCCAAACATCAATATGATATTCATTCTGGAATATCAACAAAACCAGAAATTTCAGCAGTGCAATCCTTGCATTATTGTGAATGGATCTGAGAAACTCTCTTGATGTTTTAATGCAGCCATTTCAAAAGTACTTAAAAAAAAGTACTTCACTTTTTTTCAAAAGTACAAGAACTAATGTTCTTGTAAAAAAAAAAAGTTTGAATATTTTAAGAGATCACTGAATTATAAACTATTCTGGTATCAATCCTCTGCATTATTATGAGAAAGAACAGACTTCATTTAGAAATCATGAGCATTTTTAGTTCTGTTATTTATTAGTTTTAAATGTTTTACATAAAATCAATCAGAGAAGAAACAGAAGAAATAAAGCAGATGTCCACATAGTCACAGAAGTATGTTTTAGAAATGTTTTTCCTAAAATGACTTCTAAAATACTAGAAGCAGAAGGGTGTTTTTAATGTTTAAACACAGTTACTGTTTTGCAGATATGCTCAGCACTTGCACCTCCCATCAATTTGAGATAGCACTGTAAATGCACAGAATCCCCCAAGAGAAGATTGATTCTTTCTGCCTTGGGGAATAGTTTATATATTTGTTTGCCACAAGAATTTTAAAAAGAAAACACTAAAGAAGATCATTAAAATCTAGGAAATCTAGATCTTCAATACTGGAATTCTTTCCCATGCACTCCAGAAATCCTCAACTTCTGTTTTTATATTTTTTTTTTGCCCTGCTCTTTTACCAGTATTGAAGTAGTAACTAGGAGCCACAGAGAGGAGCAGGTTTCTGTTGTACTTAGTACTCTACAGCTGCAGATCAAAATTACAGTGCTGCTCCCCAAACCCCTACAATTCAATACTGAATCATGAATCAAAGCAAGTAACAGCACAAGCAAGCAAGATGACATTCTCTGTAGCACAAGTGTAGCTTATCTATTGAGCCCAATATATTGTCAAGTACTAAGAGTTGAAATACATTTATTTTCTCCTCGATTTAGAGAGCCTCCCAGAGAATGCAGCACCTTAAAAGACAGTGTTTGTCCATTGCTAAAGGCCTTGTCAGCTGCACTGGCTGTGCCAAGACAGCATGGTGTCTAATCAGGATTTCTGTCATTAGGGTTAAATATTTGAACTTGATGACATTTGATGGGATGTTATGAATGAGTAAAACTGGAGCCATTTATTAGGGTAGCAACTTGAATTGCTGATGCTATAAAAGGATTGTATTGTACACATGCCATTAAAGATTAAAAGATAAAAGCAATCCCAACGATGTATTCACTAAGTACAGTCGTGTAGAGGCTTACTGAAAAGAAAGACACCACTAACAAAATTACTTAGAGTAAAATAAACACATAAATAAATAAATAAATAAATAAATAAATAAATAAATAAATAAATGAAAATCTGTATTCCTGCCAGAGATTCTTGCTTACAGCCCTCAAACTTATATGGATTCCTTGAGTATCTCTGCCTTTGGGTGCAGTGTCTTCAAGCTCTACCTTCTTGGTTCTCTGACAGAAGCTCAGCCTGTAGGTCACAGCAGCCTTTTGTCCTCCCTTGACTCAAGAGGCTTAAAAACCAGAAATGTCTGAAAGGAAAAATCTTCTTCAAGGGAGCCAGATAACCAACAGTGAATGAAATTTAGCTAAGATGAATTTTGTTTCGTTTTAGAAAATCTATTTGTCATCTGGGTTATGGAAGACAAAGTCTTGAATGTAAATACCAGGTTGCCCTCAACACAAGACCAAGGACCATGAGCTCATCTCCTCCCCTCTTTATAGCAGACTCCATCTTCAGCATCTCTACCTTGTTTTCTTAGACCCTTCTGCTTTCACCTGATCTTCACTCAAGAAGCATTAAGTTTAAACATTAACATCCACAGACTGAAGCTGCTGTTACCTTTGCCTTCTCTTCATACAGACTGTCCCATTCACATTTGAAATGCTCTTCAGATTAGATAGCTTAGAATAAATGTGCATACATTTCTCTGTGTCAGTGTAGGATAAGAAGCTCTCTCCTCCTCCACAATAAATGTCATATATAATGGGAAAAAACAGTCATGCAAAGCAAAGCTTTTACAAAGCAATACAAAATATTTTAAATCGTCCTCATTTCATCTTTGGTCCAGAGTCTTATCCTGGTGCTTCACATCCCACAGGTCATTCAAATCCCTTCTCAACCATGCAGTAAAGATCACCTATCTGCCTTTGGCCACCTGCTTCTGCCAACAGGGTGAACTTGAGACCTGCATTACCAATGGGATGTCACACTGCAGATTTGTACTTCTTTGCTTTTTTGGTTGATTACTCTAAACTGCTGTTTCTACCAAGAAGCTGTAAAACAAGCTGGCCAGGCTTGGACAGAACAATTTCAGCAGCTGACCCATTTCTACCAGCATGTAATAGCAACTAGCAGCCTTGGAAACTGTTAGGCTTTCACTGCTGTATTGAAGAAAGCAGTTTAATATGTGTAAGAGCACTTACTACATTTATGTTCCCTGTTTGGAGATTTATCCTTATTTAGAGTTCAGGATTATCATGTGAACTACAGGAATATTATGGAGAACAGGTGGAAGACTAATGAAAAAAGGAAATAAGGCAGATAGATAGGGAGAGAGGTTAAAGATATTAAACCAACAGTGCCAAAGGCTCTATGCAGTGAAGTCCTTTCTAAGTGACTCAATTTCCATCCCATTTCTTTCCCCTTTGGTTTTACCCTTTCCCTAGCAGCCCCATTTTTTTTCTGCTGCTAGCCACACCCATAGGCTTCTGTGCTGGCACCAAGTATTAACTCACAGTGCCAGCCCATGTGTGTGCCCCTTCTTTGCTCCCCGACCTCCATTTCTATAGGCACATTCTTATTTAAATCAAGCATCCTTTCCCCTAAGGACCTGTGCTAAAAAGCAGTTCCCAGATCACTCATGCATGGCAAGTGTAAACCAACTAATATCTGCCTACTTTTCTGAAAGGAAAAGCTTTCACCTGTTTCTTTGGATTACACACTGTGACAACAACTTGTATTGCCAGCATTTATGATTTACTACTTCCCTCTAAGTGTTTTCCAAATGTGTTTTGTGCAGATGGAGTCTCTCGGATCAGGACAATAAGAGATACTCTGGCACTGTCTCGTGCCACTCAGCAGTTGCTTCCCTTTCTGTGGAGTGTTAATGACAAGGGGACCCAGGGACTGAATTCTGGAGGCACCTATTCAAAACACACACAAAATTCATCAGAAGGCTCTGACTTAAAACCTCCCCAAAAGCCACCTTCTTTCCTTTCAGAGATGACCTCTGGAAACTCCCATGAAAGTGTGCCATCTCAGCAGGGAGAGTCCCCACACTGCCTTTAATCATGATAGCTGCTGCTACCCTAAACACAACCTCTGGCTGCTTGCACAGACTGAAGCTGTGGCCAGCACCATGTCAGCCAACTCCTCATTTCCCAAGGCTGGCAGTAACATATGCAGCAAATGGTCCTGTGTTCAGACCTGTAACTTCCAAAGTGACATCCTTATTCATTTTCTCCTACTATTTCAAAGAAGAATATACTATAAATAGTACTTAATATTTTGCTTTTCTAAAAGAGTATGAAACAAAAGCTCAGCTAAAACAAACATAAATTTTCTGGGAGACTGGAGCAAGAAGATAAGCATAAAGTTTTCACTGCTCAAATGAGATACAGTTCTCCTGAATCAAAAGATATTCAGCCTGAATGTTACAGTTCAGAGGAAAAATTGATTAAACCCATTGTAGAAACCTGCAGTTATTTACCAGTAGTCATCAGTAATCCATAAATTCTCTACTAGGTCTTTTGTTTCCTCCTTATCTATGAAATGTGCAAATCATATTTTATTTTCTTTTTATTTTTTTAACCAGTTTTAAGGAAGTTTTTTAAACTTTAAGACTGCAGTCATCCAAAAAGGAACAAGAGGGAACACACATAGGTATTGTCCTAAAGTTCAAGCTGGTTTATGTGTGAATCAATGTCAGCTCTTAGATTACACTGAAAGTATATGGGATCTTAAATAAGATGCTTTTAATAGCATTTGGAGACTGTTTCCCTTCTCCCTACCCATGAAACTTTCATGTGAGGCAAGCATGTAGATCTCATTACTTATCACCATCACAGAATATGCTGAGCTGGAAGGGATTCTCATGGATCATAAAGCCCAGCTCCTAAGTGAATGGCCCACACAGGGATCAAACCCACAATCCTGGTTATTAGCACCATGCTCCAAACAGCTGAGCTCATCTCAGTTCATTTCTCCCTGAAGCTCTCCTAACACGGTCTAATTAATTCAATAACCTGGGAAAGCAAAGAGAGAATTTGTAGTAATCGGGTTCCTATTATGTTAGTGTAGCCTCTGCATTACAAGGCAAGTGTTCAGCAAGTGCCAAGGAGCTTGAGTTTGTGGGTTCAAATTATAATAATCCGACACCGTCTGTTTGGTGGCAACTGGATCTAGGACAAGCAATTTAATGGAGTCAAAGTGGTGCCTCCAGCAATTCTGAGGAGGCATAGAAGCATTTCCCTTCTGCCTTTGAACACTGAGCAATAAACACTGTAGCCTAAAGGAGATGGGGAATCCTTCAGGAAAGCATAATCACATCAGATCCACATTGCAAAATCTGCAAAAGAGAACTGTCAGAAGGGGAAACAATCAAGAGTATGCAAAGCAAAAAGCATGTAAAATCATGGTGCCAAATCTCTATTTCTGCACCTCCTCACCACTCCTTTTCAGTTCCCTTGGGCTGTAGAATAGGATACAGCACTCTAAAAAGAACATGCCTGCCCCACCAATGGTACTGTAAGCTCTGATATTCCCTGTGAAAACAGAACTCAGATTTTCCCATTTTAAAAGCCTAGGCTGCTACATATTGAGCCAAATGAAACTCTCCGTGAGCAATTGCCATCACAGAACCTACGCAAGACAAGGGAGCCAGATATGGTTCAGCAAAATTTACTGTGAAAAATCTTTGGGAGGGAAGATATTGTCAAAAGACACATTTCCAACAGAATTTTCACTCAGATATTGTGTGGTCAGCAACTGCTTCCATCCACCTACAGAGACCTGCACTCCCACAGGTCATGTCTTCCTTGGGAGGAATCTATAAATAGAGATGCAAAGCACGGTACGAAGAACCCCGATCTATCTATAGGCTCTGTAAGGCTGTGTGTGTTCTGCCAAAGAAAAGTTCCTGCACAATGCAGAGGCAGATGTTGCTGGCAGCACTTACTTGGAGGGCTCCCTACTTCTCCAAGCCTTTAATGTGTGCAAGGACTTGGCTCAGGAACAGTTCCTTTCAGCTTTCCCTGCTGTTACTCTACTCACTCCAGCACACTTCAGTCCTCTTCCCAGCAGAGCTGTTACTGAGCTTCCCTCTTCCCCTCACGAGGGACTTTACCAGTGTTCTCCCACGCTGTTACCTAATCCTCTGAACTTCTTTCTCCTATGCAGGGAAATGCTGTGAGAAGGAGGTAGACAGTTCTTTGATCTGCTTGCACTCCCAGTTTTACAGAAGCCCCATTCTAATGGCAGTGAGAAAGCACAGACAGGTATACAACAGCAGACAGAGTATTTAAAGGAAAACCCATCACTGATCATGAGGCAAGGCAAAGGGGAGACACATCGAAACACCCTCAAGAACTCCTGAAACAGGCCTGAGTTACACTACTGTCTGAAGAGACTAACCCATAAAAGTAACATGTGAGACTACAGGATGCTGCAGGAAAGATAATTAGGAGACTGTCAGCTGAAAGATATCATGGGGTAATGGTTCCTGCTGCTGGCAGAATACAATCACCAAAAACAAATGTCGTCAAAACCGTGCATTATTTTCAATGCAGGAGACACTGATCTCATGGCAGAAATCTATTTTTATGTTATGTCTGATGTGCTAAATGATTCATAAATAAAGAATGTTTTCTGTAAGAAAGATTTCTCAAGTAACCAGACAACTGACATCAGTATTACTAAACTTAAGTGTGTCTTTTGTTGTTTGTGAGTAGTCAGACAGAAACCCCTTAGAATACAGCCTGCTGCCAAACAATCTGAGCCAAGATGGACCTATTGCCTGAGTAGAGTGACAGCTCAGCCAGCTCTGAATGGCTGTATCCCACGGCAGTACTTGGAAGAAGAGCTTACAGGTGGTAGCTCTGAATGAGATTCTAGGCAGGTATTAGGATCTAGAAAATCCATCCTTGCATCTCATCTTCCACAATTTAGTAGGATGTATTTACTGTTGGAAGCAGTGAATACAGGGGAGTGATGTGCAGAATGAAAGAGATGATGCTGAGAACGTGAGACCCACACCATCCAGAGCACATTGTGTTACTTAAGTGCATCTCACAGTCAGCTATGAAGCCCAGCTTCATCTACAATGATATCCCATTTGGGAGCTCCTAGCCTGCTCAGGGATACAAACCAAAGCACAGGTATGACTTGGAGGTTCACTCCAAAAGCATATTTCTGATTAAAGCTTCTTTGCTGAATAGTTCTGGAGAAAATTTCTCTTTTTCCTACTAATATTTCAATTTCTCCTCTCTGACACACTGGATAACTTCTGTTTTACATTTGTAGATCCATAGAACTGCAGACATTTCACCAGAGTTGCAGGTCCAGACTTTTCTTAGACTGTATCTTGTCTGAGGGGCCATGGCAGGCACAATGCAAGGTCCTGGTTTCCTATTCAGTCAGTCTAGAGACTCAGCCAAAGGCTGTAAGAGTTTCCTTCCCATGGAAAAGTGTGTCCAGGACCAACCCAGGAGAAGACTCTTTGGCTCTGCATGTTGGACACATCCTTAGCTAAAACACAACCAAAAGCTTTTACAAGATGTGTCTAGCGCTCTCACAAGGATGCTTAGGTGTAAAGTACTGCTACTTGATGGCACCAGCTGGTGAATTATTAGGAAACAGTGATCATCTGGTGGAGAAAAAACTTGTGATATTCTTGCTTCTTCCTGAACAGCATGAACTCATTGCATTCTATCAAAGAGTATTGACTCAGCACGTACCCAGAGATCACTCTGCCCTAATTTGAGGGTGGACCTCCAACAGTTTATATCTTCAGGACATTACAACACAGAAGGTTCCAACTTGTGACATTTATTACTTATGAAAATTGTTATTAAATTCATCACATGAAAGGCAACTTTCATCTATGCATGTTCCTTATATTCTGAGGCGTGACAGAGAAGTGGTAAAATGTGATTATGTACAAAAATATTAATAAACTGACAAATTTTTGAACCCAATCTCATGATTTTTGAGCAGCTGGTGTTGGCAGTCCTACAAGTTCATTGATTATTGCCTTCTCCAAGGAACTGCTAGAGTAAATACAGAGCAGTGTTATTGTTGGGAAGTGGTAGATCAAGTCCAAATACAGCTGTATAGAATATTCTGAAATATTACTGAGAACAACTAAAATTAAGTATGACTGACAAGTGGGCACTGGGCCAAGAAAGCAAAGGACTTAGGTATTCAGGTCAACCCCCCTGGCATAAATTTTCCTGTGCAGTTCCAATAAAACTGTAATTTAGTTGTTAATACTGAGAAACACTGCATGGCATCTTTCTCCAGTCCATCACAACACCTTACTATTGATCTGTTTCAAATGACACACTTGTACAGAACATTTCCTTTAACACAACTGCAAGGGAGGTTTTTGTTGATCTGCAGTTTTTTTCTATAACATAATCTTCCCTTATTCAGGGAAGTTTGTTCTAATACTGCACTGACGATGAGGTTGTCTCTGGGCTCCAATCTGTGAATTTGCACATGAAAATGTTGACAAGAAGAAATTACACACCAGAACAATGTATCTTCCTCCAGTATCTATAACATATCTGAGAAAAAGAAACTTTTGCTGTGGACTGTAGATTATTTCAGAGAGAAATGTTTACAGCCCAGGGAGGGAAAAGGAAGGGGTGAAAGACGATTTTGGTGGCACTGTGAAAATGGAAAACCTCAAAGATGCATTTGACCTCTCAATGCCCAGAGATACCACTCGTTTTATTTGGGAATCTATTTCACTCCTCATAGGGTGTTTCAAGGAAAAGTTCAGGAATAATAAGGTGCTGAAATAATGGGATTTCCCTACTGGTTGTAAAAGAAGAAAATGTGTTGCAGCAGAAAGCATAGAAAGCATGCACACAGAAACTTTGAAGCCTGGTTATCTGTGTCAAAGTCAGCAGCCAGAGGCAAAATATCCAACTTTAGAGTACAGCATTTCACAACTGGGAACTGTTATAAATCATAGAGATAGGGCCTGGGGACTCTGAAATTACTTTTTCAAAAGTAGACTGAAAAGTGCTTTTAGGTGATTATTATTTTACTGACAGCCAACATTGATGTCTCAATCAGATGAAAAAGTTATCTTTGCTTCTGCAATTCTGAAAATCAAGGGGGAAAAAAGCAATGACAACAAAGCTGAAAAGTAGTGAAAGCATTATTTACTGTAGGTTCCTTTAAAGCTTTTCACATCTATAAACTGGAGGATAAAAAAAATATAGAATTAAAGAACATTGCTCACCTGGAATAAAGCACTGTTTTCACAATTTCCATTCTGCTTTTCTTCAGGTAATGCACAGCTGCAGAGAAATGGTCTATAAAAAACATGACCTACTGCCCCAGAAGTGTTATTCATTCTTAGGCTTCACAATAATGACATCATAAAGTTTTCAATTCCTCCATTTACTTTCTCAGGTAACTTCTGCATGGGAACCTGAAAAGGATACTATACATATGTAACAAGAGGCAACAAGAGGTGAGGATATGATTCAGCACCTTAAAAATGATTCCTGATCCCCACCATACAACAGTGAACACGATGCCTTTATTGGCAAAATGGCTAGTAAGTGACTACTGCTATCAAGTATTTCACATGTAGAAGCCTCATCTCAAGACAGAGAAGTGTCCAGGAAACAGAAGTGAAATACAGAATTATTTCTAAATTTATAGAGAAGATATAAATGGCTGCCTCCCTAATACCATCTCTTTCCAAAAAAAAAAGCAAGAATTCTGTTATGAGAAAGTTACACAGTAAAAACTTTAGTTAAATTTATATTAATATTTTAAGTTATAACTATTTTAAAATACTCTACAATTTTTATTACTTTTCAGTATTGACAGACCTAGAAAGAGAAATCTCTTAGCTGTCAATAGAAGCCTATTTCCAAGTAATTTCTGCTGTATGGAGTACATATGGTGATAAAGAACCAATAAATTCACACAAGTTTTAGAGGTAACTACCACCTTCATCTGTGTATAGATCTAATTTATTCCTTTCAGTTGATAAATCAAATGGAACATGTTTACAATATCAGCCTTTTGCGTTAATAGAGTTTATCCTGGTGATCATCTCCTAGTTTGGGGGTTTGTAAATATTATGTATACACACACACAAAGCAAATATTAAGCAAATCCAATCTAGTACTCTTAAAAATGAGTACTGCATAAACAAAACATAAGTGCACATGGCAATTTTATGTTCTACATCCACCCACACAGTTGTTCTCAGCAATTCAAGAACAGAGTTGCATGGGCAGATTGACAGAATTTGAGTTACAGACATCTGTGCTGAAATAATGATCAGCATATGAAGGTTTTGTTCATTAAGCAACTGATTATGGTCTTGGTTTTTTATTTATTTTTTCCTCAAAAAGAAAATAAATACAATAATCACAGCAACAACAACAACAAAAAGCAGGATAAGCTCTAGGTACTCTGCTTCCTTCATTCACTCCCAGAGATCCAGTCATCTTGAAACATATTCTTAGTGCTATTCCAGGAACAAGCCATGATAAAGAAACTCGCATGTATGAAACCAGTGATCTTAAAAATCTGGAAAAAATGGAATAAACTACAGGATCTTATTTTCCTTAGCTGCTGCCGACACCACACTGATCCCTAGGAGACGAGATGTCCAACTGGCAGTCCCCATGAACTGTTTGTCTCAGTGTCTGAAAGTGAGACCTCAGGTTAAAGTCCAAAGTGGGAAGTCTTTTCCTTCCAGGACATTTTGTTTATGAAAACTGTACAAAGCTTCTTCAAAAATGCTCAATCTTTCTTTGAACTCTTCTAGGGTGAGTGGCCTCATTTTGCCCCAATGACTTCCTATGGCAGCAAGTTTTACAGTCTGATTATCCACTATGTCAGCAAAGCTGATAAGCAAAGCAGTCTTGGCAAAAGTCTAGGGAGTAAAGCAAGTGATGAACCAAAAGTCTAAGACAAAACCAAGTTTCTTCCTTTAAAGGAAAGACTTTATGCTTTTTTTTTTTTTTT
>VZRX01002031.1:0-23008 GCA_013398075.1 Notiomystis cincta
GTCCTGGCTCAGGGGGACTGTCCCGGTTCAGGGGGACTGTCCTGGCTCAGGGGGACTGTCCTGGCTCAGGGGGACTGTCCTGGCTCAGGGGGACTGTCCTGGCTCAGGGAGAGCTGTCCCGGCTCAGGGCAGGGGGGCGCTGGCATCGCTGGGCCCCCCGCCCTGGCTGCCCCTGTCCTTCCACAGGACCGTGTCGCCCTTCTGCCCCCGGCACTCGGACCAGCTGCGGGCACAGACGGAGCAGCACAGCCCTGAGGAGGCCCAGGGGGGCATTGCAGCTTCGGGGACACCCCCCAGCCCTCGCCTGTTCGTCAGGATCCAGTAGCTCACGGTGAAGATGCCTGGGGGAGCAGAGCAGGGTGGGCTGGGGCCGGCCCTGGTCCCATTTCCAGGTGCTGGCACTGAGTCCCCGGGGCTGGGTGCCCCAGGCAAGGGGCTCAACGAGGGCTCAGCAGCCCAGGCCCGCAGTGAGGTGGCCCTGCCTCAGTTTACCCTCCAAGAGGAGACAGTACCTGACTTGTAGAATTGGAAGTTGGGGCTCCTGTAGGACCTGCAGTCCCCCTGGGGGAGGTGGGACAGCAGTGGAGTCACAGCCTCACCCCCAGGCCCACCAGAGGCAAACTCTGACCCTGGTGCTGCTCTCAGCTACAGAATCAGCAGGCAGGGCTCTGGGAACAGCTCCCCTGGGCTGCCCAGAGGGGTTTTGGTGCTTGGGAGCAGCTCACAGTGGCTGCTGCTGCTGCTGCCCAAGTGCCACAGCCCTCGCTGGGCTCCCACCCCGTGGCCACCTGCATTTTTACAGGTGTCATGTAGCCCTTGGCCCTCCAGTCCAGCTTCACCAGGGCCTTCAGGGCCTTTGAGGCTCGGAAGAGCAGTGTTGGCTGCTTGCCCTTCACGGGATGGAGCCACTCCTGAGCTCATTCAACTCCTGGTTCGTCTGCAGGTCACCAAGGGAGAACTCCAGCAATGCCGAGGGTGCTCCCAACCTCCGGGAGTTGGCACTCCCTGGATCAAGCCCTGAGGGCATCAAGATGTCCCTGATCCCTGGCTCAAGCTGTGGGTGCTCTGAGGGGTCCCCAGGGAGGGTGGCAGCCCGTACCAGGTCCCTGAAGTGGTTCATGGCCAGGCAGTTGCTGTGCTTCCCCTGCCGGTTGTGCTGCTGGATGTGGCAGGTTCTGCTCCCAGATCTCCCTGGGGATGGATGTGCTCCTGCCAGAGGAGCACAAGGATCAGGAATGGCCCCTGGATCAAGCGTGGACAAGACCCCCTGGAGCAGGACCCAGCATGTGCTGGGAGGGCTGTGGGGAGCAGGACCTACCCTGGGTATTCCTTGGCATGGAGACTCTTCCACCCCTCCCAGGCCTCCTCCAGGGCAGGATTGGGGCAGTGGCAGAGCCCAGCAGGGCCAGCAGCAGCCCCAGGCTCAGCAAGAGGGGCTCAGGGGGCCCTGGGCTGAGCCCCTCAGCTGCAGCCAGGGGCTGGGAGTGGGAAAAGCCTGGATTAGAGGAGAGGGGGAGGCACAGAAATCTGCACCAGCTCCAAGAAACGCTGGAAGGGGAAGCAGGGGCAGGAGGTTTCTCTGCAGAGGCCCTGCCTGCAGCATTCCCTCTGTCCCAGCACAGAGCTGGGATGCCTGTGATTTCACCAAAATCCCTCCGTGAGGATTCTCCAAGATCGATTTACACCCTTTCTTTTGGCCAGCACAGACACACACAGAGCCCAGCCCAGCCCTGTGCCTTCCCTGCACACCCCACCCCTCCTTTGGGGGACCCTGGGATTTCTGAGCTGCTCTGGTTACTCTGGGGGTGCTGCCTGCCTGGCCCAGGACAGAGAGCAAATGCCTGAGACCCCCAAGCACCCAGAGTTTCCACTGGCGTGGCTGTCCCGGAGCCAGAGCTGTCATTGCACCTTTATCCCACCCACTTTGGGAGTGGAGATGCCGGGAAGTTTTCCATTCGAGCATCTTTCAGGGCAAGGAGTGACTTTCCTGAGCTAATTTTGTAGCTTGAGGAGTGATTTTGTTTTAAAAATAAGCCCTCAAGAACATCTGTTCTCCCTCCACACCATCCACCTAAAAATAAAGCCCCACAGGGTGGGTTTTTGGGAGACAAATGCCTCCCAAGCCACTCTCAAGTCCCAAATTCTTGAGGAAGAGTCGTTTTTGCCTGGTTTCTCCAGCACCTGCTGCTTCCTCTGTCATTACCACTCACTCAGGAAATTAGCTCAGCTTCATCCTCCAGCTGCAGATCCTCCACCCAGAGACACCCTGCCCTGTGTTCCCATCACCTTTCCCGCGGGACAGCGGGGCAGGCGCCTCCCACATCATTTGTATTTCAATCCCCGACAGAGCCTGTTCCATATGGAACAGCTCCAGCTTGAGGGAGGCCATTTCCCAGCTAATTCCTCCTGGGATTCTCAATCCCCCAAAGACAACCAACCCCTTTTCAGGGTGCCAAACAATCCTGCAGCAAGCTGGGGGATCAGAGGAGCCAGCAGATCTGCAGACTCTCCTAGACAAGAGCGTTTTAAGACATTTTAAGAAACACTCAGCTCTTTGGGGACAGGAAAAAGCAGTTTAAATTAAGCCTGAAAACACAAAACCAACCCTGCAAAAATAAAGTTTCTTACCATCCAGCAGCACCCACCCAGCTGTGAGGGCAGCAGGGACAGAGGGTGCAGTTTTGCTGGCTGCAGGGTACTCTTGTAGACACATCTCAGAGAGGTGCAACTTCCTCCACCCCAGTCCCTCCTTCCGCCCCTCCGACCTCAAAACTCACACCCGAGGTGCTTTGTAGCAGCTAAACCACAACTGCAATAATTGGGACAATTATTTGGGCACAGGGACAAGAAGAAGGGAGGAAATCTGCTCCCAGCCATCCCCAGGAACCCAAATGCTCCAGCTGGAAGAAACGTTGCATTTAGAACAAGCCTCCAGCAGCACCCTCAGGGCATTAACAGCAGGTTAATTAACACCACCTCCCAGGGAGGAAGGCAAAGCAAGGCCAGGTTTGGGAAGGCTGGAGCTGGGAGGGCGAGCAGGGGCAGGCCCAGCTCTGCAGAAGCAGCTGCACCCCCGGCTCCCACCGCAGGGAGGGAGGTGCCCACGCCAGGCTGGTGCTGACTCGCTCAAGGTCACGCCGAGCCAGGAACACGGTCCAGGATTCCCAACCCTCAACTGCTTGGATCATGCTTCCCCCGAGGAACATCAGGGATTTAATATTCTCTCCACTGCTCGGCACAGAAAGAACAGAGCACTTGGCTTTCAGCAGAGCTGCTCTGGCTGTGGCAGCAGCTGCCGTTTCCTCCCGCCCCCAAAGCAGCCACCACGTCTCTTTCCAATATTTTAATGAGTCGCTACATCTTACACTCATAATTATAAAAGAATAAGAATCCATAAAAATATTTTCTTTTCATAATACGCACTTAAAATACTCCAGGGCAAGTCAACGTGGTTCATTTGGGTGGGTTTTGTTTGTGTTTTTGTTTTGCCCCTGGCAGAACCCTTGGCTTGAGGGGGGGATGTGCTCCCCTGAGGTGTGATTGCTCAGTCCCCCCTCCCCAGAACTGCAGTTCCTGTTGCCCAGGTAAATAAAAACCAGGAGAGAGCATTGCTGAGTAGACGGGCAAGGGGACCAGTCACTGACCTGCAGAGAACTGAAGCACAGCCAATTTCAGTGCACATCGGAAAGCTCGGGAAGGACAAGGGGGGTCGGGAGGCGGCACAGAGAACGGAGGGAGGGAGGATTTGCATAAATATCATCCATCTTGTGTTGCAAAAACCCCAATGCTGCTGTGAGCTCTGGAGAGAGGCTCTGGCTGTAGCCAGCTGCCAGTGCTACCTGTTGGCACAACTCTGTGAGAGCGGCCATGAGAGGAAGGATCAGAGGACGCCGTTACCGGCCCCGGCCGCTTCCTCCATCTGCTCTGCAAATTTAAACTGGAAAATAGATATATATAAAAAAAAAAGACTAGTGTTGCATGCTTCTGTAGAGCTCTCTTCACTTCCCAGGGCTCCAGTGTGGCAGCAGGGCCAGGACACAGACCAGCTCTCCAGATGAGCAGTAGGTAGTTCTCTCTTCCCTCCCACTCCTGGCTTAAGGCAGCTTCTGATTCGGCTCTTCCGTTTCCAACACAGGCACTGAGTTCTTGCAGGTAAGAGTTTGGGAACTGCACAGGTGCAGTGGAAGGGGAAAGGGATTGGGGAGAGAGAGATGGACACAAACCTCAGCCTCGGGACACAGGCCACTGTCCATTGATTCCCAGGAGAGAGGGAGTAGCAGCAAAAAAAGCATTGAACAGCCAGGCTGGAGGAGAGGAGGAGGACGAGCAGCTGAGCAGGGGCAGACCTCCAGCTTGGAAAGTGAGAGAAGGTGGCACTGTCCAAAGGGAAGGTGCCCTCCAGCTTTTCCCCCTGGCCTGGGGGGACCCCCAGCCCGACGTGGGCACTCAGCCCCTTGTGCTCTGGGTTGGACGCTGCCGGGGAGCGGGAGGGCACGGGGCAGGTGAGCTGTCAGTCAGTGTCCAGTTTGCAGAGGCTCGTGCTCTCAGAGGTATTCTTGTAGAAAGTGCAGCAGCGTGATTTCGTAGTGCTCTCCTGACTCAGGGCACCGAATACTGTGTCTCTCGTTGGGGTAGATCTGTGCCGGGGCAGACACGGCGCATCGGTCACTGGGCGGGGACTGACCTCCCTCCCCCCGGCCCTCCTCCCTCCATCCACTCGCAGCGGGACAAGGAGGAGCCAGGGAAGGTCTGGAGCACAAAGCCCCTCCCTCATTGCACCGCCTCTGCCAAGTGGGACAGAGCAGCTCGTGAAGGAGGAAAGTTCCAGGCCCCAGGGCAGCAGCCCTGCCTGCACATGTCACATGTGCCAGCCATGGAACAGCCACAGTGCCACCTCCCGGCCTCCTCTCGAGTCCAGCGAGGTGTTCGCTGTCACAGCGTCACAACAGCATGTGGGAGATCTGCCTCCCTCTCCTCCCGTCCCCGGAACACACAGCAGGCAACTTCCTCCAGATTTATGGGACCTTCCCACCCCACTCCCATCCCTCCTACCTGCAGCTGGTAAGGTTTTCCAGCCCGGATTAGCTGCGATACCAGGAAGTTGGTGTGAAAAAAGTGCACATTTTCATCCAAAAAGCCATGGAGGATCAGCAAACGATTTGGCCTGGACAAGGGGTGAGAGATAAGGAGAGAAACAGGATTAGAAACCAGATGGAAAACACGCTGAGACACCAGATAAAAGCTCTGCAGAGGGTCTGAGCAAAGAGCTGCCAGCTGGACAAGCCAAAGCCAAGCAAGAGCAGAGCCAGGCCGTGGCCATGGGCCCCAAGCCCTCCCTGGCAGACGGGCTGGGGGTGCCACGGCCCAGCTGCTGCCGAGTTAAAGCAGATCAGAACCCCTGCATTCCTTGGGGACTGAGCAGGCCCAGGAGCAGGTGTGGGGCAGGTACTCACTCGTTGGGCAGCTTTTCCACGTGCAGTGCCACCGAGCCAGCCTCGTAGCCCTGCTGGTTGTTCTCGGGGACGTCCATGTAGCGCTCGGTGTAGCCGGTGTCGTAGGCCATCCACACGGTGACAGGGGCACCTGCTATAGCAATCTGTCAAACAGAGAGGTGGCACCACACAGCCTCCATTAGCACCTGCTCAACAGCCCACTGTTCCCTGCTTTCCTGGGGAGGTAGGAAAAAGGAGGCTCTGGGCTCTTGTGTCACTCGGCTCAGGAGTCTCCTTTGGCAATCCCACACACCACCCAGATTCCTCCTCCTGCTGTTCCTCTTGTGGTCACAACGGGGCAAATTCCTGCACAGCAGCACTAAAGGCCTCCCCTCTGCAAGGAGGACTTGTGGAAGGTCCAGGAACTCTGCTGTGGACTTTGGATGGAGAACATCTCCCTGTATGGCAGACCAAGCCCATCCCAGAGCCATCCTCCTCCAGCCCCAGCCAGGGACAAGCTGCAGCAGGACACAGGACTGGAGCCAGGAGCTCCAGGCAGTCAGGACAGGGGGACATTTCCACCTGTCCACCACAAACAAGCCAAAACACCGATTCCAGGTGCCAAGAGGGACAGAAGCTGTGAGAGCCAGGTGTCCCAAAGGTGCCAGCCCCACGTGCAGGCTCACCTTGAAGACGTTGGGTTTACAGATGAGCCCCATGAGGGACAGGAAGCCCCCGTAGGACCAGCCGTGGATGGCGACCCGGCTCAAGTCGATGAACCCGTATTTTTCTGCTACATAATGTAAACCTTCCACCTGGTCCTCTATCTCCACCTGACCCTGAAAGGCAAAAGGAGGCTCATGTCAGTGGACTTGATAAATTTACAAACTTGAGGCAGGAATGGGCAACACTCACACAGGAAATGAGCAGCCACCACACTGAGGGAGGACAAGTGATCAGACATTCCCCAGCACAAGGAGGACGTTACCATTTGGTTTTTCAGGGCCCCTTCAAATTTGAGGCCTCGCTGGCACGATCCCCTTCCATCAATGACCACCACAGCATAGCCCAGGGATGCCAGCGTGTTCAGCCGCAGGTACTTGATGCCTTTGAAGGAATTGTTCACCAGCTGCACCTGCACAAGGAGGGAAGGAGAGTTTCAGAGCTGAGCAGCTGCCTTCCAGTGACTTCCTGTGTCAGTGGAGGATCCTGAGCTGGACATCAGCCATCATCGAGCTATCAGAGCCATGGAAATCAAACCACATGCTGGAAAAGTCATCTGAGGTTTGAAGCAGAGGTCAAACACAGGGACAAACTAAAAGAGTGGGTTTAGATTAGATATTAGGGGCAAGTTTTTTGCTGTAATGGTGGTGAGGCTCTGGCACAGGGTGCCCAGAGAAGCTGTGGCTGCCCCATGCCTGGAGGTGTTTGAGGCCAGGCTGGATCTCTGAACAAGCTGGGATGGTGGGAGGTGTCCCTGCCCATGGCAGGGGTGGGACTGGATGGGCTTCAAGGTCACTCCAACCCAAACCATTCCATGATTCCATGAGAGTGTTCACTGCTACCCAAAGTGCAATCCTGATGCACGACAGACAGAGCTGTGCCCCGGGCAGCAGCCCAGCCCTGGCCCAGCAGTTCACCTGGGGTATTACCTGAGGGCCCCCGTACACGAAGAGCACCGTGGGATGTTTCTTGCCGGGCTGGACATCGTGAGGTTTGTAGACCATTCCGTAGAGCTCCACGTCCGACTGCGTGCGGAAGTGGAAGATCTCCGGGGGGACGTAGTCCGGGGGACAGCCTGCAGCAGGGGGTCACACACAGACTGAGGGACTGAGCAGGCTCTGCCTCCCACCCCTGAGCCAGCTCCTGTCCAAACCTGACCCTGGGCAGGCCTCCTTCAACACCAAACCACACCAAGGCTTAGCAAAGCCTCTCCCTGGGAATCACAGCCTCCACAGGGAAGGGATTCCACAGGAAAACCTCACCAGCTGGGAGTTCTCCAACAAGGCACGTGTGCCACAACAGCGGGGTGGGAGAGGGTAAGAACAGGGATGAGGGAAAGTGTTTGCAGTGGGAGCTCAGGTGCTGCTGTGAGCTCTGCCTGAACCTTTAAAACCCACAGTGCAGAATGGAGCAACCACTGCATCCCAGGTACTTGGTCCCTTCCCTCTTCAGACAAATCACAAACAAAAATACACCCTTGAAGTGTTCAACAGGGCAACCTGGGCTAGTGGAAGACATCCCTGCCCATGGCAGGGCATGGGAATAGGATGAACGAGAATGTCCCTTCTCACCTAAACCATTTGATGATTCCACAGTCAAGCCACATCCCTGTTGGTGTGTAAACTCTGCGCACCCCTGAGCACATTTATCACTCCACATGTGAAATACCTCAAAAGCCCACAGAGCATTTCCTGGGCGAGCTGACTGAGATACATCTCCCCCACACGACAACACGATTCATCTTCCCTCAGAAGGAAGTCACTCAGGCCACTTCCCTGCCCATCACTCCTGGCTACTGCTGGGAGAGCAGCCACGGGAAAGGCCCCACTGGCACATTCTCCAGGACTTACTGGCTGCCTCCATCATGCTGGCCCAAAACTTGGGCTGCTTGTGGAGCGGGTCCTCATCGGAGCCGCTGAGCTTGTAGATGTGCACGCAGGGAGGAGTGCTCACACTGCTGTAGTGGCTGATGAACATGTCAAAGTTCTGGCAGGGGAGACAGCAGAGTTAGGGAATGAGGGCCTGCATTTCCCACAGAAGAGCTCCCACATTTCGAGCAGCGCTCAGGAGATGTTACTGGCCACGAGTCATTGCCATTCCCAGTTTGGATCCCTGTCAGTCAGGGGATGGGAATCCAAGAAAGAACAAACCTGGCTCATGGAGCAGCTGTGGGAGAAGCCTGGAGTGGTGAGTCGCATGATCTCCCCAGGAGACTCGTAGCTGACCACGTAGAGGTGGTGCTCCAGTGGGGTGTCCTTCGTGCCTTGGAAGTACACCAGCTTGGTGGCCTCATTGACCCAGATCTGTGCCAGGAGAGACAGGGACAAGCTCTGCTCCTCTGCCAGCCCAAAGTGCCTGTCCCTGGGCAGAGCCAGCTCAGAACACACACAGACCATGACAGGGCTGCTCAGGGCAGGGGGTTGAGGGGCCAGAGAACACACGGAGCACTTGGACAACTGCAGACAACACAATGAAGTGACAAAGAGCAGTCCCTCAGCCTGTCAAAGACTGAAAGCATTCGCTGATCAATGGGCATAAAAAGTTGGCCTTTGATCTCCATAGGTTAAGAGGAAGCCTTCTGTGCCTATGTGGCATCTTACAGAACCAGGGAATCATTTAGGCTGGAAAACCCCTCCAAACCAACCCTTAACCCAGCAGCACTGTGTTCACTACTAACCCATGTCCCCAAGTGCCACATCCACACCCTTCTGAACACTTCCAGGGGTGGTGACTCCCCACTGCCCTGGCCAGCCTGTCCCAGTGCCTGATCACCCTTCCAATGAAGCCATTTCCCCCATCTCCAACCTAAATTCCCCTGGAGCAATGTGAGGCTGTTTCCTCTGCTCCTATCCCTTGTTCCCTGGGACCTGTCCCTTGTTCCCTCTGCTCCTATCCCTTGTTCCCAACCCTCACCTGGCCACAGCCAAAGCACGGCTGGATAATAAGGGTACAGGTACCTTTTTCCCAGCCATCATGGTAATGAATTCCCATTTGTGGGAGGACCAGTCTAACAGCTCTCAGCCCCAAACTTTGAGACACATTAAAATAGGTTTTTTACTGTCCAGATAAAGCTGTTTCTAAAAACCACCCAGTTGGGCAGGAACAGAGGCGACAGCTTTTAAATCCTGCATTGATCCAGCGACAGTAACTGAACTGTTTTTCCACCTTACAGTTTCCAAAAGCTATTTCTGGCTAACCCTCAGTTTGAAGACCCCTGTGAACAGCAAAGGGAAAAACATATCCAATTCAATTGCCCAGGAAAACCAGGCAGAGCCCTGTGGAGCAACAAATGCATCAAAATAATTGCTGCTAACACAATTTTAGCCATAACACATGCAGGGAAGAGCTGTGGCCAAAATCAACAGCATGTACAGTGAGAATCCACATGGGGAGGGACAGCAGGTTAATTGCAGATTGAGGAAAAGCAGCAGAAACCAAAAGCTTGGAGCTGTTGGTCTTTCAAAAAGCAAGAAGTGAAAATCCAGATTAATTGGAAATGAACAGACAAGGTCTTTATTTTGACAGAAATCACCTGGGAGTGTTAAAGATCAGACTTGGAGTTAATTCCTGAAGCAAAAATGAAACTGGGTTTCTACAAGATTAATAAAAATTCATTTCTGGCTGTTCTGCAAGCGACAACAGATACAGCTTCTCCATATTCTAAATTGCTTTATATTCCCCAGCTGCCTTCTTCCTAAAGGCTCTGCTGAGGGATCAGCTGGAGACCAAGAGTTCACTCCGAGTGCCAGGACACATTTCTACATTGCAAGAACTCATTGGAGTTAAAATGCCTCAGCAAAGGCAGCAATCCCCAGCTTCTCCACAAAATGGTTTTTTGTTGCTCTTAAACCTCAGACTTGTGTCCTTTTTTATGGCCTGACCCACTCCTGGGATTTACCTAAGGAGCAATCTGAAGTCTGATTAAGAAGGCAATCAGATCCATGTGCACTGGCCTACAGCACTTCTGGGGAAAGCAGAGGCAGCAATAAAAACAGCAACAAAATGAAGCTTAAGCAGTTCTAGCAGGTCCCAGGCGTAAGGGAGGACTCAGGCCAGGACTGAGGGCAGACAATGCAGAGCTGAGACACTGCAGGAGAATAAAAATAACCCCTACCTTGGATCCGTGCCTCGCCAGCACCTCCCATTCCCCACCAGTCAGGGCAATCTCCTCCTTGATGGGACATTTGAAATCATCTGCAAGAAAGAGCACGAGAATAAATCACTGCCCTCCCCAAAGGGCAGCACAGGCCAACGGGAGGGGGAGCTCCCAGGGCTGCAGCCCTCACCCTCACTGTGGACACAGGGCTGCACCCAGTCGTGGCTGCCTGGCTTCAGGATTGCTGTCACCCTGTACAGGTGACAGAAGCCCGTTTTGCACTCGTTGGCTCGGATAAAGCAGAGCTCTTCCTCCTCCCCCTCCGGCTGGATGAAAGGATAGAAGATGTCGTGAACCTGCCACACAAAACGAGAAACCTGTGAGTGATCTGCTTTATCAAACCCCTGAGTTAACACCAAATTTGGGACTACTGAGTAGCAAAGCTGCTGGAGCAAGGACTAAACTGGACACCCAATCAACAGGACAATGGTTAGCTGAAGGGAGGAAGGGGCAGCCTGTGTTCTCCTCCCAGCCCCCAGCCTCTTACATTTATCCACACATCAGTGGTTTCTTCATATATCACAAATGGCTGGACATTTTCTGGCACAGTTTTGGCAAATTCAGCACGCTGCTCCTCATTTTCTGGGACTGGAATAAAGAGTGCTGGAGGCAAAAGGACTAGCTGGAGCCGCTGCTGAGGTCTGTCTAGGAACATAGCCCAGGCACTGGGGAAAGAAGTCGGAGGTGAATGTCAGTACCACAGAATAGAGGTCCCTTTCCAACACTCAGAACATGCATCCCTTTCTTCCTCCCGCTGCCAGAAAGGATTTGGGCATCTGAATGCAAAGCTTTTCTCATCACTGCTGCTTTCTAATCCCCTGGAAGCTGTGCCAACACACACGTACTGCCAGACAGCTCTGGTATTTCACAGGGGTATCGCTCAGACGAGATGTCTGACAGATTTGCCAGCGCCTGTTCCAAGGGAGCACTGCTAACAGAGCCCTGTCTCCAGAATGGAACTCCTCCCTGGACACCCCTCCATCAGGAAGCACTGTCTGTGCTCCAGCTCTCCTCCAGCTCGAGTGATCACCCTCCAAAAGCTCCGTCTGCAGCCTCCTCCTCGCGCTCTGACAGGGAGAGGGAGAGGCACAGACCCGAGCAGTGCCAGGGGAAGGAGCCTCTCCAGTGCCAGCCCTGTTGCCCTCCAGGCAGAGTCCCTGCAAGTGGTGCTGCCCTGCAGGCTCTTGGCATCACAGATGGCAAAGCACGGCCACCCCAAGGCCTGCGAGTGCATCCTGGGGAGTCTCGTCACGGAGGAGATTTGAAAGGAGCCAGCTCTCCTGGGTTTCAGGAACTGAGATATTCAGCACATTTAGATAAGCTCTGGTGCAGAACATCACTATCACCTCCGGGATTACCTGCTGGAAAGCTCTCTAAATTTCCTTTCCAGAGCAGAAAATTAATGACGAGTTAGAGAATGCCACCTTCAAAGACAGCCAAGTCACCTTAACTTGATCTGCACACACACCAGTTAACAGCCAAGCAAGCTTGGGAGGGGGGAAATCAGGAACTTTAAAATTGCAATCAGATTGGGGTGAATTCTGTCACTCTTCAGGCAAGACTGTGTATCCCACTTGGAGCAACAGCCAGTCCCAGAGCACTCCCTCCCTCTGGACACCACAGGCCCTGCCCCTGCCCTGTGATTCAGGCTTTGATCACAAACTGTGCCAATGAACAAAGATAAAATTGCCCACAGAACACCCCCATTTTCAGCAGGAAGCACATTGTACCTGTGCTAAACACCTTCAGCTCCTAAGAATTCCCCAGGACTGCCCACTTAATGTATAATGTCATTTAACTCTGGTTGTGACAAACCCCACAGCCTGTCACTCTGCTCTGCTTCATTCCTACTTTTAGGATGTTACAGCACTGAGGAAGACAAATATTCAAGTGCCATTTCTGGTACTCAGGGCTTTAAAACCAGGTCATGAACACAACAGAAGCACGTCAAGGGTCTGCAACCAGAGGAGCCCTTGGGAAAGTTATTTTGGGAGAAAAATGGACTCACTATTTGCCATCCCGGGTCCATCCAGCACGGGCAATGTACTCCACGGTGGGAAACAAGGCAGCAAAGGGTTGCACCAGCTCTTTGTCCTGAGCACACACAATCTGCAGCAAAACCAAGGTCCAACATCAAATCAGAGCACCAGAGCTCCTCACCTCCTCCCAGGGAAGCTCAGGGAGATGGCAGAACAAGGAAGTTTAGCTACTGGTATCAGCAAGGGTCAGGCCAGGAGAAGCAAGCCTCGCTACAAAGAGCAGGAAGAGAAGGGAAAAACAGGCTTCAAAGCAAAATGATTTTGGCATTCAGCCACAGGAAAGGACACAGGCAGGGACTGAAGCCCCGGATTAGACCCGGCTCCAGCCCTCCTGTCTCTGCCATGGTGTACCAGGCTAACCCCACTTCCCCCTTCCCTCCACATCCCCAGCTGAATCTCCACCAGAATGATTCTTCTCAGCATTTCAAGTCTTTCTGCTTCTTGGATAAACACATTAGAGAACCAGGTATTACAAGAGAATAAAAAATCCCAGACTAACACTATTTAGGATCTCTTTGTGACCTTATTTTTATTCTAGGGAGCTTCAAAAACCCTCCCGTGCAATGCTCCCTTCTGAGTTATCACTTACCTTACCCTTGCTGTCTGTTTTAAATTCTGCCAGTTTCAATGTAATCTTGGGGTTTTTGCTGCCTGCAGAGAAGAAATGAAAAAACACTGAGATGATCAAGCTGAACATTCTGTGGTTACACAAAATACAGCTTCTAAAGGAGAGCTGCCCCTGGTCCTACTGAAATGGCTCTGTGTGAATTTACAAATATCAAACATGTATGTGAGCAAGCACCAGTGGCATTCTGGAAATGGGAGCAGTTTGCTTTGCCTTCCCTAGCTGGCTGTTCATGTTCCCAGGAGGGAGAGGAAAGATGGGATTCAGAATGTATCCCATAATACACCACCAGATATATTCCACTTCCTCAGGAATCCTTTCATTTAGGGCTGGGATTTAAAGTTCAGCCTTTCTTGCAGCAGATTTTGGGACTGGAGAGTCAATTAGGTCTCAACATTTACAACCAGTTTCTACATCCCAGTAAGTGCCCAGATTAATGAGGCAAAGTTAATAGCCCCAATTCCACTGCTGACTCCAGCAGGAGGCCAGAGCTGCCTCAGCAGCCCCACGCTTCACTCACCTGTCCTGGGGTACCGATAGGAATCTGTTTTTCTCTCCTCCAAGGCAGGTGAAGGAACATGAATTATCTCCACCTCTGACTCATCCACTTCCTCATACAAGATCCGCAGTGTTTTCAAATCCTCTGAACCTGGGACAGAGAGCAGGAATGTTTGCAACAGCATTTCCTGCTGTTTCTGGCCTGCCTGGAGCACTGGTGCACAGGCAACACCTGTACAGCCCCAGCTCTCAGTGACCACCTGCTAACACTCCACAATTATAATCCCCTCAGTGCTTTGTTCCTTCAGGTGATCTCCCCAGGAACAGCCCAAACCCAGGCCAGAGGAAAATCATGCTCAGAATCTCATTCCTAGCAGGAGGCAGCAGTCACAGCGCCAGGATTTGAGGAGCACAACAGTGACTGACCTTCTGTGGAAGCTGTGGGACACCACCAATAGCCCGTGAACCGATCAAACTCCTCCTGAATGACAAAAGTGGCTACACCAGCAGACTTGGGGTCATCCAGAACGTTGGATAAGCCTGCAGAGGAACAAAGCCCAGACAGCATTTGCATTTTGCATTTACATCTCCTTGGAAAACGCTGACCCAAAAGACAAGTGCACTTGTAAGAAATAAGCCAGGAATGTGGGCACTGCAGGCCAGACTCCTCAGCAGGAATCCCCTCTGGGAGCTGGAAGAAGCCCTGTTACCTTTGTGGCAGTAGGTCATCCGCCTCTCCTCGCCTGTCTCGATGTTTGCCACCCACAGGTCATTGTTGTTAATGAAGGAGAAGAAGGCTGGGTCGGCAGGGCAGATTTTGGGATCCATCCGTGGCCCTGTGCACTGAGTCTTGATCTCCAGAGGCTTCATTGGAGACACCTGTGGCAAGAGAGACACACAGAGCTGGGTGCCACATCAGCCACAGCTCTGCAGAGAAAATGCCTGAATCAGAGACACAGCAGAGCATGGGTGATGGCAAATGTGGCCCTGAAAGAACACAGGAGAAACCACCATAACGAAGCAGATGAAGATGAGGAAGATGTGGACCTGCTAGAGCAGGTCCAGAGGAGCCACAGGGGGGCTGGAGCCCCTCTGGAGCCAGGCTGGGAGAGCTGGGAGTGTTCACTGGGGAAGAGAAGAATCTGGGGAGATTCTTGCAGTGCATGAAGGGGCTCTAGAGAACCCTCTGTGAGGGTGGGCAGGCCCTGGCACAGAGTGCCCAGAGAATCTGTGGCTGCCCCATCCCTGGCAGTGTCTGAGGCCAGACTGGACAGGACTTGGAGCAGCCTGGGGCAGTGGGAGGTGTCCCTGCCCATGGCAGGGGTGACACTGGGATGGGCTTTACGGTGCCTTCCAACCCAATGCAGCCTGGGATTCCACGTGCAGCCATCTCCAATCCGAACCATCCAGCCTCTTTGAGGTGATCTCCAGGAAATCCCTGGCACACTCACCATGAACCCATTCTTGCCCCCATCTCGACAATGGAAGAGGCTGTTGCTGGCCTGGAACAGGAACAGGCCACTCTCACTGTGGAAATCATAAGATGTTATCCCAAAGACACCCAGCCTCTTGCGCTCCCTCAAGAGCTCCTCCTCTCTGGAATACATCCCGTGGTGAGGGGTTGCCTAGAATTGAAGGAAAGGAATATCTGAAAGGATTTGCAAGGACAGGAAGGCTCACAGGAGTGCTCTGAGCCTGTCACAGCACCTCAGTTCAAACTGGCAGCACTGTCAGGCCACAGGTCCCCAATTCCTCTACTCCAGCCTAGAGCTGGGGGGTCCAGGAGGCCTAAACCCACCACACCCCCCCAAAATTCCCTGTACAGGAGAGCTGAGCTGTGAATCTCTCAGTTCTGCACTTGGCACTCCAGCATGAACTGAGAACAGCTGCGCTTGCTCTGCTTATGCAAATCAGATGTAACCAATTAACTTAATGACGTTATCTGCAGCCTTCACAAACAGTTTCCATGTCAGACACTGCAAACAAAAGTTCTTCCGGGATCTTGAATTACCCTGGAGAGAACTCGCAGCCCCAGTGAGGTCAAGACAGATAAATTCTCTTCTACCAGGAACTTTATAAGTAGAGGAGAAAAGACCAACACCCTCCAATGCTGTCAGTGACAAAGGACATGAAGATATTGAAGCCAGGGAGGGGAAAATTCCCTCCCTTTCTGGTTCACTCACAACAGTGTAAGGCAGAAGCAGCAATTTAAACTCAACTTTCCTAACTTTTTAAATGCAGGAAGGATGACAGACACCACACAGATATCCCCACAGCATCACCCAATTTCCCCAGGCACTGACAAGCCTGGCTCTTCCCACTCTGGCTTACCTGAAAGTGATCCAGCATCTGTTTCCAGGACAAGAGCAGCAAGGCCTCCTTCCGTACCTTTTTGGGAATCTCTGAGTAAAGAAGGGAGTTCTCTCTGCTACCATATGGCATTCCTGTTAGGAGGACAAAAGCATCATCCTACTTAAGATGAGTTAGCCAGCTCAGAGGCCCACGAGCAAATTCAAACAGGAATCTGGAAACAGAGGGGCTGGGGCTGCCCAGAGGCCTTTACCCACATTCCTTCCCAAGCAGCTCCCAGATCAGTCCCAGAATAACATCTAAACCACTTAGATATTCATTTGTTTGGAAATTTTCTAAGCAAGATTTAACACTAACCCACCTCTCCACAATGTATTAGGTCCAACTTTCCCCTCTGTGCCCCAGATCCACTCCAAGAGCACCACTCCCTGAATGGGTGACTCAACATTACTCTCCACATTTCTCATCCAGAAATTTGCTACAGGGACCTCGTTCAGGCCAAGGCAGCAGCTTGCAAGGGGGGAAGGAAAAGCTTGGAAGCTCCAGAGAGCCCATTCAAATGTGAAACAGTATCCTACAGAGTCAAAGGACCTTGTCATTTTACATAAGCCTTTGACTGTGGTTATCAAATAAGCTCCTGGCCTTCATCCAGCTTCCAAAACAACCATCAAATATCCCAACACGTGATTTTGACAGCTTCCACAAAAACAAAGACCATGAACTTGCCCTCTGCTTATGCTGCAGAGACTCCCTGGATGAGAAATTCACACAGGGATCTGTGCCCTGATACTGCCTACTCTGCACATGTTCTGGGCAGAACAGAGAGATTTCTGAGCTGGCTGACCCAGCAGTACTTACTTCAAATTAAAACTGAAATATTAATAAGTGCTTGGGAAGCAGAGCAATATGTGAGGATCTAATCCTCAGAGATCCAGGAACACCAAAGTGCTGAGCATGTGGTGTTTAACATAAGCAGCATCTGCCACGACACAACACAAAACTCTGTGGGGATGGCCCAGGAACGACTGAAGATGGCCAAATAGGAAAAACTGCAGAGAGGAACAAATGACTCTGGACACACATATCTGACACTCAGGCAACTGTGACCTGGACTTCCCTTCCTTTTATGTTAGAACTTTCTCCAATGACCTCAGGCTGACTACAATCAATTGGCATTTACAAGGAAAATATTGCCTTCCTCCCCAAAAGAGAGTTTACTTTGCTTTCCACTGAAGTATTCAACCCTACAGCAAATTCATCAGCAGTCTCCTCAGTATCATTTAAACAGCTCAAAATGTTATTTAATGCTGGGGCAGTAACAGCACACTGAGTTAAACACTTGTGAATTTACAGGTTGCCCAGAGAAGCTGTGGCTGCCCCATCCCTGGGAGTGTCCATTATTATGGCAAAAGAATTAGCATTTAAATCAGCATTTACCCTTCATTAGGGACATCTGAGAAGAGGTACCCTGGGATTACCTGGCTGATGCTGATCTTAACTGAGGGATTAATCTGCTCTGAACCCTGTACAGTTCCTTAAGAAAGGAAACACTGAAAAGGCACTCGTGTATCCTCGTTCCTGGTTCTGGCTCCTGGAACAGTCACACCCTGGCAGAACACCAACCACCCAGTAGCTGGTTTGGTTGCCATTTCATACAACAGAACATTAAAAAGAAAATTTAAAATTAGCCACTTAGTTCTTTAATCATCTAGATCAAAACCAGTATCAAAGTGAACTGGAAATACATCCAGCTTTAAATCAAGTCTCACTGCTCAGACTTGACAAGGGAAATATGCCAGCTCTGGATTCTGCCCTTCAGAGCAGCACTTGTGTCCCAAGAATTTATGAGGACTACACAAATCAAGTCACTGGCACACAGGAGCTGCTTAGTGACAAAACAAATCAGTCCCTCAAATGCAGCATCCTACAGTGACCTACACTCAAAACCTGGAAAAAGAAGGAAGAACAGCAGGGTCACTTCAGGGCAGCAGTCACTGCACAGAGTTGCACATCAAGCAATTTCTGTACTGGCCCAGTAATGATCAGCTCATGCCCCAAAGCACAACAAACTCTTTATAGTCTATAAAGCTTCCCATGTTACCAGCCACAAAATTATCCAGTTACTAAAATCCAACAACTCTGTCACTAATTACATCGTGGCTCCAACTGTAACGAGGGACCTGTACAACACGGAATTCTGCTTTCAGTCCCACTAAAGGAAAGGGATATTTCCCTGCAAATGCCAGGAACAGCTCATTCCCACCTCAATTTTCTTCCCTGCTCTTGAAAGCATCCTACCTTCATGACACTTAATAAAGCAGGAGACACCACCACCCTGACATTTATATGTTGCAACATATAATTAGTCATTACTGACAGTAAATTTCTTGGAAAGTCAGTCTGGTTAATGAAGAAAGTAAATCACATTTCTCCCAAGCTACAGAGGCACGAGATAGTCCTGAGTGTGAGGAACATCCCTTCTCCTGCCCCATGTGACAAAGGACACAGCAGTGTTGGCTGGCCAACACTTCCCCTTGTCACAGCCAGCTCCCCCCTGTGAGTGGAGCTCAGCTGGGCCTGGGCAGTCCTGGCTCAGGCCCAGGCCTTGCAGGAGAGCCACCTTACCCCATCTCACACCGGGAGGTCCCTCCCATCCCTCCCCTTCCCTGCTGAGTCTGGGAGAGCCCCACGCTCCCTGGATGCTGGCAGGAGGCTTACCCAGGTAATAGAGGCGGTGAGAGTGCGGGCTGGACTCCTCTGTTTTCCGGACAAACTGGAAATCATGGGGAGCTTTGTTCACTATCATGCCCGAGTACTTCCTGCTGCTGTGAATAATGTCACGCAGCCCATCCCAAGAATGCTTTTGCACCTGGAATTGGGAAGGCACATCCTCCATCTCGACCACTTCAGAGCTGTCCGAGAGCGTGTCCACTGCAGTCATCCTTGCTTCCCCTTCAGAACTGGGCAAAAAACTGAGGGAGGAGTAGAGGGAGAGAATTAAGCCTTAAAATCAAGCAGGTGCTCCTTAAACTACAGATCCCGGGGTTCGGAAACTGCAAGGATTACATTTTAAACACACTGAAAGGAAAAGTCCATCTCCCATCCCATGTGGAATCCTGTAAATGAAGATATTGACCTCAGAAAACTCCCTCTCCCAGGAATGGCTCTAGGAATAAGCTGTCAAAGGAAGCACAAGCAGCAGATTCTGGTGCAGACAACACACAGCTTGACTCAAAGGAAAACCACTCCAGGAATTCAGGTGGATATGTCATCAAAGCTATGACCTATCGTAAAGGCATATAAGCTTCTGCTCTGTGAGACCACAGAAGTGGAACCCCCTTCCTATCCCAAAGGAAAACCTGCCCATTGCTTGGGAAGAGAGGTTCAAACCCAAGCACAGCAACTCACTTACCTGAGCAGATACTGAGGCCAGGAATGAAGGAAGAGAGATGGGAAAACAGCAAGAAAAAGTGCAACTGCTTTGTTAAGAGACAGAAGGCAGCAGGACCAGACCCTGGCTGTATCCTGAGAAAGGTGGCACACATTCCTCTGAGAATTCCAAGTGAGCAGGTATGGAAGGAGAGGACAAGAACCGCCCCCACATTAACACAAATGTTAATTTGAGGTGAGGTGGACCCACAGACTTGCCCAAGGTCAGTGATGTCATCCACTGCAAAGCAGGAGTGAGCTGAGGACCAGGGAAACCTGTTTCTGACACCCCACTTGAGAAGCAGGATATCCCTCCAGGAGGACATTTGAGTGGTTTTGGAGGTACCTGACAGAATGTGACAGAGAACTGCAGAAGAACTCCAGTTTACTGGACAAAATTAGCCCAGAGGATTTGGCTCCAAGGAGACAGAATCAGCCTCCTGCAAGGGCTGAAAATGTAACATCTCCTCAGACTCCTAACTCCCTAAATTGTACAAAATGCACCAAAAGTAACACAAGAACAAGCTCCCAAAATAATCCTGTAGGTACTCCTGGTACCTGGTGCCCAGCAGTAAATCCACAGCTTGAAAATGGATAAAGAGGAGTGTGCTCCAATCAAAGGCAGGCAGGAAGCCCAAGTGAAACCACAAAAGAGAACATGATGGGATGTTCTAAGGCTGTGAGTGTGTCTGTGGCCTCTGCCTGTATCCAGGCTCTCCACTGCAGCAGCTAAAATCCCAGCTGAAGGCAGAAGTGTTGCCTGTCAGAAACACGTGACAGGAAGACCATAAAAATCCATAAACTGAGTGCAATTCTCCCCACCCCATCCCACTGCAGGACAACTCAGCCAGTTAAATACTCTGGCTTTGGCTCACAAAGCCTGGCTCTTGGGTTCCTCTCACCCAGCTGATGAATCCATCTCACTCAGACAGGATGGCTCCTCACAAGTGAAAGTTTAACCTTTAAAACCAGCCCACAAATGTGATACTGTCCCCATGGTTTTATCAGGTGAACTGCACAGCTCTAAGCTTGGCACTGTTCCCATCCTGGTGATTTGGACACCAGAATGGAGTGAGGAAGTGGGATAAGCAAAGCAGCCACCACACAAAGTGAGGTGAGAGTGCTGGGAATTACCACTGGCACAGCTGCAGCCTGGTGGAGTCTCACAAAATCACTGAATGGTTTGAACTGGAAGCGACCTTAAAGATCAATTAATTCCAAACCCTTACCACAGGCAGGGATACCTTCCACTAGAAGGGAAAAAAAAACCCTAAAACTTAGGTCCTGGCATGATACAGAGTAAAAGGAAACTCAGATTTCTGGCTCTGTCACTACAGCCACCTGTGGAAAAAGACACAGCCAGTATTTGGCAACACTGTGTACGTAACAAGTACAAGGAGCAACTTATCTCAGAGCAGATTTTGGGATTGCATTGCTCAAACGTGAGGTGAATGAAGACACCAGTTATTAACCATCTTAAGACAGGCAGCAATAGCACATCCAAGATTTACACCTTGCTGGAGAAGCCCTGTCCCTTCCACCCCATGCTGGGGCAGGGACTGAGATGACTCAGAGCTCTTGCAGGAACACTGCTCTCTCCACTCCCAGAAACATGGAGCTGCCCCTTGGGGATCTTTTCATGCCCTTTGTGCCCTGTCAGGTGAGGTGGGTGAGCCACCAAGCCCTCCTTTGGGGGAAGGTGTCAGTCTGGAGGGGACAACAAGCACAGGTGGGAAATCAGCACCAGGAAAAAACTGTAAAGCTCTGGAAGTTGGAAGTGAGTGAAACAAGTTCTTGCCCTGAGTCACTTCCTGACTCACAGATCCTGACACGGAGCTCCCTGGGCAGGACTGTGCAGCTGGGATGCCTGAGAACCCTCCCTCACTGCAGGGGTGAGTGCTGCTCTGTCCCACAGCACACAGAGCCCCAGCAGGGACCTGGACGTACCTTCTCCAACCTCCTGCAGTCTCGTTTTCCAGGCGAACCCTCTTTATCTTCTGCATTAACTACTCAGAGAGCTGGGCAGGACAGGAAACTGGGGAGGAAGAGGGGAGAAAGGAGATTTCATACAGCTGCTGGGTAAAAGCATCTTCCACAGGTCACATTTCCAGCTGAGAGGGGAGGCACAAATAAATCCTTGGGTTTCATTCCTTGGTCCAAATCTGTTCTGTCAGCGCAGGCTGGATTTGAACAGCCCTGATAAATCTGGGAGACTTCTTCACCTGAACAATGAGGCTCACTGAACTCTGTGGTGTGCCTCTTTCTTTCCCAGAAAATTCTTCTTAAAATCCAAGAATCTTCACTGCTGGACCTTTCTATCATCCCCTTCCCCAAATCCTGAAATTCTTACAAGTATCAGGGACTAAAAACGGACAAAACAGAGGTCTGGTCCATACACTCAGAGGTAAGAGTCAAACAAAGGACACACCATAAGGAGCCAGCCAGAGGGTCACAGTCCCACCTGGGACATAAAAAACACATTTATCTTCCAAGCCTGACTGCTGCTTCCCTGTGCCTCAGCCTGCTGCCACGAGGAGCACTGGCTCCCCACACCAATCTGCTCTCCAGGAGCACAGGAAGGTGCTTCACTGCCATCCTCTCTCCCCAACTACAAAGGTCTTCAGCTCTGAATCACAGACACACTCAAGACCCACCACTGCCTTCTGTGGAGGCTCCTGCTCTCCCCAAACAGCCATTTCTCCACCAGAAACACTCTGACAGGGGACCAGGAGAGAAGAAGCATCACAAAGAGACTCCTCAGCTGCTGAGGAGAGCAGAGAGGGAGGAAGCAGCAGCAGCCAGTAATTTAAGGGCAGTTTTGGATGCAGGCATGAAGGGCAGCAGGAGAGATGCTCAGGAATGCTGAGTAACCTGGTCTGATCTCCCAGCTGACCCTGCCTTGAGCAGGGGGTTGGACCAGAGACTTCCCGAGGTCCTGCCAGCCTCGTGTTCCGTGATTTTAACGATTCTGAGGAACACCTTAACGCTCACTGCACCCAGCCCAGATCACGCATTTCACTGAGGGAAGGAACAGTAAAATCTTGAAGCAGGAAAAAAAAAAAAAAAAGGAAACTGAGCAAAATACACAAAAGAGATCAGGAACCAGCGTGAATCATTCGGGAAGAGCCAATGGAACACAGAAACACAGTCACCTACAGGAGCCCTTACAACGTGTCCCCGTCGTGGCCACGAGCGTTAAGATCTCCAAAAATTAAAGCCACGCAGGGTGGGATAAAGCGGTGGGGATTTCTCCAGACAGGGACGAGTTGTGGCAAAGGCTGCCAGCAGCCCGTGTCCCTCTGCAGCTCTCGCCGGGAGCTCTGCCCTTGGTGCAGAGGAGAGGCCGGGATTTGGGACAGCAGGAGAGGGGGAACACCCGGGCACGGAGCACCCCGTGCCCCCCACCCCCGTCCCTGCTGCAGCCGTGGAGGAAGAGGAGAGCGCAGCCCCTCGCCCGCCGGGGCACAGCGGGGACTGCTGGGGGAGACACGGGACCCCCCTCCAAGGGCAGGGGGTCCCCCCATCGCCCCCTCCACGGGGGCAGCGAACTGCGGACGACCCCCGAGGGCCAGGCCCGGCGGCGAAGCCGGGCGAGCAAACGCCGCCCGGGGCAGGAGGAGGCCGCTCCCATCCCCGGGGGGAAAGAGCCGCGGAAGAGGCGAACGGCTCCTCCGCCCCTCGGGCACCCCCAGCCCGGGGCGCCGGGGATGCGGCCCACGGCACGGGCAGACGCTCCCGGCCCGGCCCAGCCGGCCCTCACGGCCCCGGGCCCCACCCAGCGCTGCCCGTCCTGGGG
>VZRX01002035.1:0-34457 GCA_013398075.1 Notiomystis cincta
TAAATCCCTGCCATGGATAAATCTATGTCCTGCACTCCTCAGCCAACAGATCACCATCGATTTTTCCTGGCAGCCTTTGGAAAGACATTAAGGCACTGTCTGGACAATTGCAAAGTGGAGCTTCTTTCCCTGGAATGCCCCTGGAAAGGGCACAGGAAACGGGATTTTTGTGTCAGCAGCCGCTTTTTTCCAGAGCTGGTTGTACTCAGATATGGAATAATTGGTGGGACTGATACCCAAAGAGATTGTTCCAGAGTTTTCTCACCTTCCATCCATAACTTCCCCCAACAAGGAGCAGGAACCACTTGTAAAAGTCAACACTGAGCGCTGAAAATGGAGAAGGAAATGGTCCTTCATGAAAAATCCATGGAAGCTCCTGAGCTGGGGGCACAACCTCCTGCACCCCTCAGTCCTATTGCCAAGATAAAGCCCTTTACCTGTGGAATATTGTAATTCTTGGGATTAATTCAGCTTTTAGCTCCAAAAGAAAGTGACATTTTAATATTTCCAGGCTCACTTCTGTGTTAGCACTGAATAAATCCCTGGCTCTGCTTTGCCACCAGCTCTTCTCTCCTGGGGCCACCTTTTCCTGCTGTTTAACAAGGAACTGCTGTCACCTCAAATAGGCAGAGCTTTGGAAATCGGATTTTGCATCTCCCAGGCCCCTTTTAAAGAGCTCCTCACAACATTCTGGGTGCTATCTTTTAATTACACTGCAAGACATCTCATCCCCGTGATCCCAGATCAGCCTTTCCTCATGAATATTTAACCAGCATTTTTATGGCACGCGTCGGGAATCTCAGGAACCTTTAAAGGACGAGTGGTGAAAGACTCGGGGAAAAAGTGTGGATAATGAAAAGGAAAACAACATCAGGAAGGCTCCTGGGGCACAAGGGCAGCAAGGAAGGAGTGGTACAGCATTAAATGAGATCATGGAGAGGAATAAAACCCTGGGACTTGGGTGGATTTGGGAACTGCTGGCAGCAGTTCGGGCCCCACGGAAGGCTGGTGGGACAGATGTGAGGTCTAAGTGAGCTACTGGGGTGGGGGGGGGCCAAAAACCAGTGTGATGCTCATGGGCCACTTTAGGCACTTGTGGTCCAAGGATTCCAGTCTTCCCAAGATGTCCTGGCACTGGACATCATTCCCAAATAACTTTCTCAGTTATTTAAGCTTGGCAAGTAACACTTCAACCTCAGCTGTGCCTGATTCAGAGCAAGGAGGAACTTATTCCTCCCTTGCTTCCAAGGCTGAGCTGCTGAGCTTTGCAGGGAAAACAACTTCCCTGCCTCTCCTGGTGAAGTGTTTCAGTTCTGCATCCAATGAATTGGACAGAAGAGGAGAGTGGGGAAGAGGGAAAGGCTGGTGCTGCAGCAGGCAAAGAGCTTTGAACCTCTGCTCCAATATCAACTCTGGGTCAAGTCTAGGTAATAGGGAGGCTGTCTGCTCCCTATAGCTTGGAGAATCCCTGTTCGAGGCTGTGGAAAAACTCCATTCCCATGTGGATAAAGCAGGGCTCTGCTCTCCTCTGGATCATCCAAAGCTGAAATAACTCCATGTCCCTCAGCTCGCAGGGATCTGAGCTGTGTAATCTCCTCAATCCCTTTTTCCCCACCTCAGTCCTGAGCTTTTGGGAGCCTCCTTTTTTCCAAGGTCCTGACCTGTGGGCAGAGTTCCAGGTGGAAGTGCAGGGGTAAAATGTAGCTCCATCATGCGAGGCAGGGAGAAAGTGTCAGGCCTAATGAAGCCCTGTTGATCCGGGCCCAGCCAAAATGTGTTGCAGGTGCCTGGTGAGGAGCAGAGGACAGCTAATGAATAAAACATGTGGGGGCTGCAGCCTGCAGTGAGTGTGACAGGCTCGGATCTCCGGGCTGGGGGAAGCAGATGAAATATGAGTGGGAGCTCATCTGAAGAGCTCGTAACTAATCCAAGATGTTGCTCCGTGCAGCCTCACTGCTGCAGGGAATGGGCTGAGCCAGCTCTGTGCGGATCCAGGGAACGCAGTTATCCTCCAGAAGACAGCAGGATGTGACCTCTGGCCACTGCTGATATCTTCCTGTGCGTTAAAGTGAGGGGTGCCTGCATCCCTCTGCTCCAAGACTGGTCTGACCCTGTTCTGTCCAGTCCCAAAGGAGAAGCCAAAAGGAAAGAGCCCATCGGAGGTGCCAAAGCCGATTACACGGGAATGCACAGGCTGGAAACCTCCAGAGTCCTGCGGGATTATCTGTGCTCTGAGGTCAGCTCAGTGAGGAGCAGCCAGCGAATCAAGAATTGCTTTAGGAGCAGTGATTTTCCAGGATTTATTCCTGCATGGATCCCCCCAGCACCCTGTCAATGCACCCCAGCCTGTGCTGATGGATTGTCCTGAGATTGGGTTTCCCTCCCTTTTTGAGCCAGCATTTTCTATTGGAAGTTGACTTTTTGTGCTACCAGTGCTCACTGGAGGCTTTGAGGACAGGAGGTTGAACTGCATCCACATGGAAAAATGACCTGGGAATGCGACCAGTGCAGTGACATCAGCACTGGAGGTGCACTGGGACCATCTGCTCCCTGCCCAGCACATCCCATTGAGTTATCCTGGCTTCCCTCCAGCCCAGGGAGGAACTAAAATAGCATCAAGTCTGTGCTGTGAACACCCCTATTAATGAATTAATTCTTTTCTGATCCATTTTCACTATGCCTGCACTTCCTTTCACATCATTACTCTTAATTAGGGATCCAAATATTCCCCCAAATCCACCTACTCTGGGTCTAAATTAGACAAAGGAAGGGTGAGCTACGTGCTCCAGGTCAGTGCTGAGCTCAGCTCCTGCAGCTCCTCAGCTCTTCAAGGGGATTTTTCCTTCCACCATTTCTTTCTCTCACTTTTTGGATCTCACCCCATCCACTCACGTTGTGTTTGTGACCAGGATGAAACAAAAGGGTTGATTTGTGCCATGACAAAATAAAAATAGCCTGAAGTAAAGGCTGGGGGAAAGTGCTGACTTTGGAACCCAGGGCTGTGTCTGCAGCTGGTTCCAGGCAGCTCAGTCA
This sequence comes from Notiomystis cincta, assembly GCA_013398075.1. NCBI lineage: Eukaryota > Metazoa > Chordata > Aves > Passeriformes > Notiomystidae > Notiomystis > Notiomystis cincta. The sequence continues at coordinate 3,034 of VZRX01002035.1, forward strand.
TTTATCTTCCAACTAATTCAATTTTTTATTTTTTTTGCTATATGCCGTATTCAGGAGGATTCTTGGGATCTGCACATCTGAGACCCTGAGGATCCCAGCACCTCTGATCTCACCTATGAGCTGCCAGCCAGAAAGCATTCCTGGGCTCAGGCCTTGAGCTCCAGGGCAAGATAACACAAAATCCTCAAAAAATGTGGTGTCTCCCAATCCCATCCTGCAAAATTCTGCAGGTTTGGGAATCCAAAATTCAATCCAACATATTGCTTGAGGAGCATCCTCAAATGAACCCTTGCTTTTTGATTTTTAACCTGGGCTTTATTCCTGGTGGGTTGCTTTCTCCTCTTCCCAGCTTTCTCCAACCTATTGATTATCTTCTGCTCTTCATGGATAACTGTGAGGTCTCCTGGGAGCTGCAGGATCTCACACTGACCTCAGGTGTTTCTTTACACCAACTCAGGTCCCTGCTCCGAACCCTTTTCCCTTCATTCCTGTCTGCAGCCCTCTGGATTCCCTAACCCAGATGGCTTCTCCCTGTCAAAAACATTCCCTGTTGTAACTTTGAAGGCAGCTGCTCAAGAGCTCAGGCTTGGACCTGTTCCTCTTTCCAAGAGTAAAGAATGAAGGAGAGCACAGGCTTCCAAATCCACCCTGAGTTGCCAAAAATCCTTTCACACCAAACATATGTTTTGCACAGGAGTTCACTCTCTGCCAGAGAATCATTTTGGCAAGGGTTTTTCATAAAAAAGAGCTAAAATCCCAGGAGAGCTGTAATTCTTTGTATTCCAGAGCCTGCTGATTCCTATCTGGAGGTCAGATGTGGATTAAAGTAATGCATGTAAAGTCATAACCTCACTTTGAAATCCAGAGGCACCTGGAGAACACCAGGACAGGGAGAGCCATGCTTGGGGTGCTCTGTGAGGCTGCTCAGTGGAGCAAGGCAGGAATTGCCCTGCACAGGTGGATTTTCCAGACCAGTGGACCCGTCTAGGGTCTCAGGAGGCAGCTTTGATCCCCAAGTTCATCGGGATCTGCCCTTGCTGTCCTGCTGCACCATCCCAGGTTGCAGCCAGGTGGCTCCTGCATCCATCCGTGTGTCTCCTTTGCCTCATCTGGGAAGAGGTGAACTATTTTTGAGGCTGGTGCTGAGTAGGGTCACTCTTCAGGTGCAGTTCCAGGAACCAAGAATTACTCACACAGATGTGATACAGATATATATACACACATGTATATATGGATATTAATGAATTCCCGGGGTGCACACATGTGTGAGTGTTTATGGCTCATTTCCCAGCCCAAAGAGGAAACCTTAAGTCCTCCAAACCCCAAAGCCAGCAGGTATTTTGGGGAATTGACTCATCCCAGTCCCAGCTTTGAGACTTCCATAACTTTTCCAACCAGGCCATGGAGCAGCTGGAACCTTGCACAGACTGAGAGAGTCACAACTTCCTTTGGGAAGGTGAAACTGCTGAAGGCTCAGCTCCTGATCCCAAAGCCCTTTCCCCACATCTCTCCACAAGCTCTGAGAGATCCCAGAGTCTGGTTGGAAGTTCATTTAGTGGCAGATTGGAGAAGCTGTAGAGCCACAAGCCAGCTGCCTTCTCCTTCCTGTCCTTGGGCATCCTCAAGGAAATGCCAATACCTCCAGTTCTGCTGAAATGAATCCCATCCTTTAGGTCCCACCAGGAAAGGGAATGTGGCAAAAGAGAGTTTCTCCTTTGTTTTTTATTGTTATTTTCTGTGAATTTTATTTATTTGGTCATTTTGCCAAGGTGGGGCTGAGTGGCTGGAAGAACCGATCTCAAAATGCACATCAGTGAGCACAGCCTGGATTTCCAGAGGCTCTCTCTGGATTTAGTTATTTTCCTGCCATGAAAGCCAAACTGGAGCATGCTGAGTTCAGAAAAGCATCTCAAAGAGTCGTGAGTGAAAGAGCTGGAAAATGCTTTAATTGATTTTTGGAATTGCCGTTAAATTGCCATCGAGGGATCCTCCAAGGTGTCCTTCTCATCAGCCAAATCCATCAGAAAATTCACGTCTGCACCCTCACCAGCCCCTGCCCCTTCCCTCCTTTTGCTCAGTCCTCATTAAAATTGGAAAATAAAACTGCAGAAGGCAAGAGCAAAGGGAGGAAAAAGGGTAAGGAAGAAATCTCCAAAAAGACAAGGGTGACTCAAAATCTGAGGAATGAATCCATTCCCAAAACCATCTTCAGGATTTTGTGGATCTCAGTGCTTCCTGGTGTCTGTGGTTGTAGGACTGTGTTTCCTGGATTCCATGGATGGAAAAGACACTTTTTGCCCTCAGCTGTGGCCCACAGACCTGGGCAGATTTCTTAGGGATAACACCTGAGAAGTGTAAAGTGAGTAAAGTAAAGTGAGTAGTAAAGTGAGAAGTTTCCCTGTTTCAGCACAGCTGGGCAGGTTTATTCCATGGTTTTGCTTTCCTGCTTTTTTTCTCCATAGTTTCCTATCACTCAGTGAGTTTTGCATCCTTCTTCCCTATCTGGCCATTGCTACAGTCCATGATCTTTGAGCACCTCCTTTATTTTCAAAAATTTGGAAGGATCCCAATTTTTATTCCTTTCCCAGTCAAAAAAGTCAATGGAATCAAGAGTCTTCCTCTCCCAAAGCAACAGGGAGACCCCAGAGCATGCAGAGGGAACATCCTCACAGTGGGCAGAAGTTCACAAGTTCATGGATTCAATGGCAGCAAGAGATCCAGCTTGGGTGTCTTTTGGGGTCTCTGCAGAAGGATTTTGCTCAGTTTTCCCAGGAAAACAGCTCTGCCCATATCCCAGTGCTGCCAGGCAGAACCTTGATGTGCCAACACCTTCCTATGGCAGCCCAGCCTCAGCTTTCATTGGGTATTTTCCTTCAAAGAAACATGAAAAACCCCATAAATCTTCTTTTTTTTTTTGCCAAAATCTCCACGTGGTGGTGTGATGGAGATGACAAGGAAAACAAATATTCTTGGAAGCTACTATTGTTTCATAATGTTGTGGAATCAGGAGAGAACAGACTGTTCAGGGAAAAAATTCCCTTTCTCCCTGACATGCCAGGTCCTGGAGCAGCTGCTGAGGATGCAGGGAGAAGGTGGTCAAGGAGAGGAATTAGGCAGCGATTCCAAATGAATCTGGAAGGTGCTGAGAGATACCAATAAAGACGGAGCAGGTTCGGAGAGGGTCAGGGCAGCGGGAATTTCTCCCAGTAACAAATGTGTCTGGCTGCTCCCCCGATGAGCTCATGGAGCTCACAGGATCCTCTGTTAATGCTTTGCAGACCTCAGGTATTGTTATCCTACCCCAAGCCTGAACCTGCCGGGAAAAGCGCATGGAGGAGGGAGGTGGGAAGCATCCGTACGGTGGTGGGATGCTCCCAGCAGTGGGGTCGGATTGTCTGTGGTGGTGGGACTGGGATGCTCATGGTGGAGGGATGGAGATGTCCATGGTGATGGGGTTGGGATGCCCAAGGCAGTGGGATGGAGATTCCCAAGGTGGCGGGATAGAGATAACCATTGTGGTGGGATGCAGATGCCAGGGTGGTGGGATGGAGATGTCCAAGGCAGTGGGATGGAGATGCTCAAGGCTGTAGGATGAAGATGCCCAAGGCCATGGGGAGGAGATATCCATGCTGTTGGGATGGAGATGCCCAAATTAGTGAAATGGAGGTGTTGGGGTGTTGGGATGGACATGTCCACGGCAGTGGCATGGGGATGTCCAAGGCTTTGGGGTGGAGATGCCCAAGGCAGTGGGATGGAAATTCCTAAGGTGGTGGTATGGAAATGCCCATGGTGGTGACATTGGGATGCTCATGGAAGTGGGATGAAGACGCCCACGAAAGTTGGCTGAAGATTCCCGTGGTGTTGGGACGGAAGTGTCCCAGGCTGTGAGATGAAGATGTCCGTGGATTTGGGAGGGAGATGCCCAATGCCGTGGGATGTACGTGCCCGAGGCAGTGGGATGAGCACATCCCACAGTCCCTGGACCGAGAGGTGGCGCTGGCAGACTGTGCGCGCACAGCCGCGTTATCAGCTCGGCAGCGCAGCGCAGAGCCGAGGCAGGCGCGGTTTTATCTCTTATCTCGGTGCTCTCCGGGTGGATGGCGCTTTCTCAGCCGCTTAATCTTGTGTCTGCCCCGAGACCCTGAGGAGCCAGGGAAGCCGCTAGGATTGAGAGCACCCCCAGCATGTGGCCCTCATCTTCCAGGTCTGAAGGCCACGGTCAAAGGCAGCTCTAATTCAATTAAATGAGAGAAGTGAATCTTCCTGTTAAAGGAAACACAATTGCTTCGTGGAACGGGAGGCGTGAGGGGCAAAGAGAGGGTGAAAAGTGCTAGCTATGCCTAGCAGAAAATGCAGATTATTTCCTGGCACATCTTGACCCAGTTTTCTTCTCCTTTGGGGTGTGCAGGATGCAGAGGTTTACAGAGGGGCAAAGCTCAGAGTTCTGGGACATCAAGAGTCACTTTTGGCTGGCTGTGTTGCACAGCACCTGGGGCTTTCACAGTCATGTCCGTGGGGAGCTTGATAAAAAGTCACTTTTTTTCAGAGAAAACCAAAAAACTCTACCCTGGCTGCCAGGCCTGTGTGATAAACAGGTGGCTGCAGGTAAAACCCAGCCCTGCACACTCAGGCATCCCTTTCCTCAACATCTTCAGCGTTTCTGACACAGATGAGTCATTGGAAATCCCCTGTCTGACAGCGCTCTTGCTCTTCCTCCGGGGCTCTTCTCTCAAGCACCATTTGATGCTGCTTTGAGAGACATGCCACAGAGTCCCTGCTGAGCTTTTCCTGCACCAAAATGCTCAGAAGTTTGGGGAATAAGAGGAAGAAAGGTAAAGAGGGCACCTATTTTAGGCAGGGCAGGTTTGCATAGAGCCCATCTTCCAGAAAACATCATTCACACCTTCCTGGTTTGGATATGAATCTCCCAAGATGTGTTTGCAGTTAGGAGTTGCTGATATCTTTCCTCAGGAGCCAGCTTGGGAGAAAGTGGTGGGTGTGTTCCACGTGGGCATCTGGACAAGGTTAAAATCCCTGTGGTTCCCGAAAGTTTGGAAGAGATCATAAGCTGAGCTGGAAACAGGAGGCTCACAGGGCTCTGTGCAGCAATAAACAGATGGAAAGGGAAAACTGTGGGGTCTCCTGGGGCTGGACATGCTGTGGAAAAACACAGCTCCCTGAGAAGGTGCATTTCCAGCAAAAGGTGCATCTCCTCTGCTGTGATCAGCTGGGTCCAGCCGTTTAAATCCATCAATGAAAAATCCATTCTAGGTTTGAGTCTGAATTCTCACTGCTGATAGGTGAAAGTTAAAGTATCAGAGGTGCATTTTGGACAGAGGCATCAGAAAGATGATTGAGAGAGCAAAGTTGTGAATCAACATGTCTGTGATGGAAATAGTTGGGAATGAGTGCTCCTGTACTTCCACGATCTTGAGGGATGTTCGAATTGGAGGAAATTTGGACAAAGCAGCAGCAGTGGGTGTACAGAGCAGAAACCCCAGATGCTGCTGGTGCCACACACAAAGAATCAGATAACGAGTCAAGAAACCCCTTGAACATGAGGAAACTGCAGCCCCCAACATCCAGAAAGACACAGGGAGGAAAATTCCGGTGGCAGAGTCAGGTTAGAGCTCTGGGGGATTGATTTGCACCCCTTGTGCTACTTTTTTGATGCAGCAGCATTGGTTTCTGTGACCAGAGACCCAGCTCTGAGAGGTTTCTGCTAAAACCCCTGAAGTGTCTGCTGGAAGACCCAGGAGGGTTGTCCTGGACCCTGGGGATGTGCCTGGAATGGTTGGGGAGGGCAGTTCCCAGCCACATCATCATTTAGGGATGGCAGTACTTGATACATTTTTCCATCACCCTGTGGTGATTTAGGATCCTGGATGAGCATCATTAAAGGATATAAGAGAAGGTGGAGGAATTCTGGGGAGCCCTTGGGGTGCGAAGAAGCAAAGGGGCCACATTTTGAGGAGAAAAAGAGACCAAAAGTTTGTCCTGGAATGATAAACTCAGCTTCAGGACAGACATTAGTGGGAACTGTGGACTCTGCTTCCCAGGCATCAGCCTAATGGGTACAAATCTGCCAATTAGGGACAAATCTGCCAATTAAGGACCAATTAAGGTTCATCTTTAAATCCATTCTCCCTGCTCAGCAAAGCCCTGGCACACATCTAACGATCAGCAATAGGTCAAGGTCCTTGTCCCTTTCATCTGAGGATCTCACAGCCCTTGATGAGGCTCGGCTGCCTTTCACTGTGGTAGGTAAAGGCTGTAATGTTATTTTAATATCATGAGCCTCATTTATAAGGATAAATTACAGTGGGAGATAAAGAGCATATGGACCCATGTGGATAAAAATAAAAGTCCGTATTGCCCCATTATCTGGCATTGGTTAAGCTTCTGCTTGTCGAAGGTTTTTTGGCTAATTTCTCTCCTTTATTTTTTTTTAATGAAATGCTGTTTATTTATAGCTAAACGCCAACTTTGAAGCCCGAGCCAAGCATTTGGGAGCTGCTCTGATAGGGCCCTTGAAAAGGAGAATTATGTGCGTTTCAGATGTTTCCAGAAGTTATTGTTTCAAGGCAGCGAGGACTGTGACATTTCTCCCAAGGAGCTCTCCCTCCCCTCGGCATTTCCAGAGGACACGGGCAGAGCAGATGTCTCCGAGCTGGGAGAAGGGGTGGTGACAAGTGTGTGTGGGGGAAAGGCACCAGGGAGGGGAGCAGATGAAAGGGGAATTTAGACAGGAAAAGCCCTGAAGGTCCAGGGTTGGAGGAAAGTGCTCTGTGATGCCCCACAGGAGCCTCATCCTGCTGCTCACCGGGGTGTGGGACACGAATGTGGGAGACTGTCACTGTATCCTGGAATGGTTTGGGATTCAAGGGAGCTTAAAGACCTCCCCAGCCCAGGGACAGGGATATCTTGCACTGTCCCAGGTTGCTCCAAGCCCCATCCAACCTGGCCTGGAACACTTCCAGGGATGGGGCAGCCACAGCTTCTCTGGGAAATATGGTCAAGGATCTGAGCACCTCCTTCAACACTGACACCATCGTGGGCTTCAAGCTCAGGAGCTTCCTGCCATGGAGTTCTCAGCAGGACAAGGCACAGGAGGATCCTTGCACAGCCTCTGGACCACTGGCTGGGCTGGGCTACGTTTCCAGAGGCTTTTTTGCTGTATCTGGACACTTTCCTTTGCAATGGAAACGTTTCCTACACTTGTCCCAGGGGATCACTAAAGGCTTTGAGCAAAACCCTGTTGGTTGTAGGGGGTTGGACTAGATGACCTTTAAAGGTCCCTTCCAACCTAATGTATTCCATGACTCTATGATAATCCGAAACTGATCCAAGCACACGCCATTCCAGGGAACCCCAGGGCTCCACTGGGAGCCGTTTCCCACCCTGGTGCATGGGATTGTCCCATCTCAGTGCCCTTTGTGCTTCCAGGCACCAACAGGGGGGCTGTTCCTGGCCATTTCTCCAGCAGTGAGACCCCTGGGATGGCCACGGGAAATGTTTTGCGGGGAACAGACGGATTTCCACTGAGAGACAGGGGGAAACACATGAATTTCCTGGGGCTCCTGCTTTGGTGGTGGAGTGACATCATCCCCTCCCGACTGGCAGCAAGACAGAGAGGCTTTGATGGCGTGCAGGGGACCCTGGCCCAGTGCCCGAGATGATGGCGAGAGGCACCCTCAGCGCCACCATCGCCCGCAATGAATGTGGGATGATACCACTTCCTCCGGGCTGACACGGCCACAGCCCGGGGCTTCTTCCCAGGGAACAGGGGAACAGCAGTTGTGTAAGGGAGGGCAGAGGGGAAGAGCAGCAGGATCATCCCCCAGCCACGTGTGTGGAGCAGCGTGGACAATCTGCTGGGGAATGAGGAGTTTTCTGCCTCTTTATGGATTCTCCATCCTTAACTTCTTCTGTGCTGCCCCTACAAGTATGAAACCAAATCCCATGGCAGGTTTTTCCCAAAAGCTTTAGAGAAGAACAACCTTTTGGACATCCAAGTCCTTCAGAGGTACAGGCAAGTAAAAGGTTGGATTTTGGGAAAAAGTTCTTCCCCCAGAGGGTGCTGGCACTGCCCAGGCTCCCCAGGGAATGGGCACGGCCCCGAGGCTGCCAGAGCTCCAGGAGAGCTTGGACAGCGCTGCCAGGGATGGACAGGGTGGGGTTGTTGGGGTATCTGTGCCCGGCCAGGGGTTGGACTCCATGATCCCTGTATATCCAACTCAGGATATTCTGTGTTTCTGTGGTCCTGTATTTGCACCACTGTCCTCCAGCTCCATTGCTTTCGGGTTATTTTGGAGCCTGGGCCTGGAGGTGAGCAGCTCAGGCCCTCTGATCCATCAAGACTGAAGGAAGGCGCTGCCCCAGGAGCTGCCATTTCCTTGGGATTTCTGCAGGATCACATCAACCTCGGACCAGAACTGGTCCAGAGTTTCTGTAGTACTACACCTGATATCATCTCATTCCCTGTGCCGACCTTCCCATAAGTGGTTGCTACTCATTTAGGGTAAGGACACCACCTCAGCATCCCTGGAGCACCTTTCCCCAGCCTGCTGTTGGCACAGAAATGCCAACTCCTTTGGGATTTGCTGAGAGTTTTAGAGCCCAGCCCAGGAGGGGAGCAGTGTTAGGCACTTGGGAAGTGCCTCAGCATTGACTTAAAATGAGGTTTCCAAGCTGTTCCAGCCAGGAGTACACTCCAGGAGCCCACCTGGCTCTACAGCAGCTGATTTCCAGAATGGGAGGGGGAAGATGGAGTTTTCCCATGGTCCTNGAATGAGGAGTTTTCTGCCTCTTTATGGATTCTCCATCCTTAACTTCTTCTGTGCTGCCCCTACAAGTATGAAACCAAATCCCATGGCAGGTTTTTCCCAAAAGCTTTAGAGAAGAACAACCTTTTGGACATCCAAGTCCTTCAGAGGTACAGGCAAGTAAAAGGTTGGATTTTGGGAAAAAGTTCTTCCCCCAGAGGGTGCTGGCACTGCCCAGGCTCCCCAGGGAATGGGCACGGCCCCGAGGCTGCCAGAGCTCCAGGAGAGCTTGGACAGCGCTGCCAGGGATGGACAGGGTGGGGTTGTTGGGGTATCTGTGCCCGGCCAGGGGTTGGACTCCATGATCCCTGTATATCCAACTCAGGATATTCTGTGTTTCTGTGGTCCTGTATTTGCACCACTGTCCTCCAGCTCCATTGCTTTCGGGTTATTTTGGAGCCTGGGCCTGGAGGTGAGCAGCTCAGGCCCTCTGATCCATCAGGACTGAAGGAAGGCGCTGCCCCAGGAGCTGCCATTTCCTTGGGATTTCTGCAGGATCACATCAACCTCGGACCAGAACTGGTCCAGAGTTTCTGTAGTACTACACCTGATATCATCTCATTCCCTGTGCCGACCTTCCCATAAGTGGTTGCTACTCATTTAGGGTAAGGACACCACCTCAGCATCCCTGGAGCACCTTTCCCCAGCCTGCTGTTGGCACAGAAATGCCAACTCCTTTGGGATTTGCTGAGAGTTTTAGAGCCCAGCCCAGGAGGGGAGCAGTGTTAGGCACTTGGGAAGTGCCTCAGCATTGACTTAAAATGAGGTTTCCAAGCTGTTCCAGCCAGGAGTACACTCCAGGAGCCCACCTGGCTCTACAGCAGCTGATTTCCAGAATGGGAGGGGGAAGATGGAGTTTTCCCATGGTCCTTCTCCAGCCCCTCTTTCGTAGCAGGAGAGATGCCTGAGCTCACCAGCCTGTTCTGGCTCTGTTCCCATCCTCTGGCAGGGCAGAATCCTTCAGGTCCTACCTGAGAACCTCCCCAAGATCTCAGAGGAGCGTCAGCCTCACTGTTACCTGCAGCACCCCGAATTCCACTTCCCAGCCCTTGGAAGTTAGAGCAGAGTCCTTGACAAGCAAGAAACTCTCTCCTAAATAATGAAACACCCCTTTTTAGCCCCTCCTGGAATTACTTCTCCTCCCAAGTGTTCCATACAGATGAGAAGGACATGGAGGTGCTCACTTGGAGAGAAGAAGGCTCCAGGGAGAGCTCAGAGCCCCTTCCAAGGCCTAAAGGGGCTCCAGGAGAGCTGGAGAGGAACTGGGGACAAGGGATGGAGGGACAGGACACACGGAATGACTTCCCACTGCCAGAGGGCAGGGATAGATGGGATATTAGGAAGGAATTGTTCCCTGTCAGGGTGGAGAGGCCCTGGCACAGGGTGCCCAGAGAAGCTGTGGCTGCCCCTGGATCCCTGGGAGTGTCCAAGTCCAGGTGGGACAGGGCTTGGAGCACCTTGGGATAGTGGAAAATGTCCCTGCCCATGGCAGGGGATGGAATGAGATGAGCTTTAAGATCCCTCCCAATCCAAACCATTCCATGATTCTGCATAGACCCAAACCACCCATTCCCAGCCCCTGCAGAGATGGTGCTCAGCATCCTCCTCATGGGCGTTAGAAGCTCTGATGGATACAGGGACACAGGGATGCAGGGACACAGAGACACAGAGACACAGGGACACAGAGATGCAGGGACACAGAGACACAGAGACACAGGGATACAGGGATACAGGGACACAGGGACACAGGGACACAGGGATACAGGGACACAGGGACACAGGGACACAGGGATACAGGGATGCTTTTATTTTTTGCAACACCACAGAGGGAAAGTTTCCAAATGGGAGTTGCGCTGTTTGTAAACAGCTGAGTCAGCAAAACACACCGAAATCCCAGCTTTTCATCCCAGAGCTGTGATGCCAGTATGGGCAAGGGGAGGAATAGAGGAGTTCAGGCTTGTTTGAAGTGCAAATCCCAGCTCCCCCCTCATTTCGGAGCCACCAGCGATGTGTTCATGAGCCAGAGATCTCCCATTGCCCCCCTGGAAATCTGAAAGCCATCAGCATGCTCGGGAAAGGGAAGAAAAGGAAAATGTGTTTGCCAGTGGCAGCAGATGTGAGGGCAGTGTCCTGGACAGCTTTTATTATTCTATAAATATCGGGGGCAGGAGGTTGTTATTAACCACCAGTAATTAATCCAACATGCGCTGTCCAATTAACGGCGTCCTGCCCTCCTGCGCACGTGGGGAATTCCCAGATGTGGCACAAAGCCGGCAGAAATCGGGATCAGGCAGGAGTATCCCTGAACCCAGCCCCCCTGAGCATGGAGGATGAGCTGATCAGAAAACAGATGATGGTGAATGCTGCAGACATCAAAGCCTGCACGGGCACATCCCTGCACGTCTCCCAGCGCCCAGCCCGGAGAGCCCAGTACGGAAAGGTGGCAAAGGGAGCAAATCCCAGAGCCGCAGTTGCTCCCTGTGTGTTAACGAGCACGGCAGAGAGCTCCAGAACATCTGCATATCCAAGGACATGCCTGGCTCCGAGGAGAGCCTGCTCTGCGCAGCGCTAAAGATGTGGAAATGTCCGGCTAACTCCTCTGGATGCTGCTGGAACTGCCGGGAGAGCATTTCCTTGATGGATGCTCTTGCTCCTCTTCCAGAAGTATCTGAGGCTGGATGTTTTCAGCCGTGCTCCAGGAAGTCAGGATTGATGGATTTCCAAGGCAAGCCAGGGAGATATTTGGGGTGTGGAGGTGGATGGGTTGTGCTGAGCCCCTGTGAGTTGGGTTAGTGCAAGGGGGGCAAGAACCTTCTGGTGTGTGAAGAGAAGAAGCTCAAATGTGCTGGGGTGGAAAAATGGGAGAGTATCTGGTGCTGATGTGGGAAATCAGAAGCTTCCAGAACTGGCTATGCGGACCACGATCCGTTTATTCCATGTTGGGTTTGCCCACATCAGCAAGGATGGCACTCAGCACATCACCACAGCCCTTGTCTGGTTGCAACTGAGCCATCAGGACCAAAGAAATGACTTCAGGAAAGCTGGGAGTCATTTTGCACTGCAGCCACATAGTGCCAGGGCACCAAGTCCTGGGACCCCTGGCAGCACTGCCAGTGCCCACAGGGAACTTGCTCCCCTGCTCATTGATGGAAGCCCCTAAGAACATCTCCTGAGGTGACCTGTCAATGGTGACCCTCAGTTTAACTCCTGAGCTGGGTTTGTGAGCCCCAGTCCTTCCCAGGAGCACCCCTCAGGGGCAGCGGGACAGGCTGCAAGGCGGGAGCTCCGAGAGCAAGTGAACAGCAAACCTGCTCTGGCTGCTGCTTTCCAACCCCATTGCCAAGAAATGGGAGCCAAGAAATGGGATCTGCACTAACTTTGGGAAGGGACCAGCTCTGCTCCCTCAGTGTCTCTGCCCTGACCCTCCTGGGTGTTCCTGAATGGAGCGGGCACCCCTGAGCACCAGGAGCGCTTGGAAACCTCTCCCCTCATCATCAGCGACAAGCCTAGGCTTTGTAACTCTGGAAAGGCTCTTGTTTGGATTCCCACCAGCAAATTTTGGCCAAGTACTTTGAGATGGCTCCCTGAAGGATGCTCATGGTGGGAGGGAGAAGCTAGGCCTGGGTATGTGCCTGGTGCTATTCTCTTCAGGCTTGGCCTGAAGTGCAAATGCATCCCTAAAGCTGGTGGCTTGAAATTAAGTCCTGAGGACATTATCCAAGCCTCTTTCCTAATAACCCCCACTCCTAACGCCACCTTCCCTGCACCCTCTGTTTGCATGCTCAGCTCAGGTGGTTTAAAAGGGAGGAGCAAAAGGGGGTTGTAGCAAAGGGGTTATAAAGCCCCTCCCCTTGGAGGCACAAATTCCACACCCAGACCATAGCTGAGCTTCCCACAGCCACAGGATTTTGGCTGCAGGCTCCTGGTGCTGAGGTGTGAGGGAGAATGAGCTGCATTGCAAGTACCTCCAGTGATTTATTTTATTGCCTTTGTGCAAAAGAGTCTTGGCACTCCAAGGGGAGGTCGCTGCCAGCTCCAGGCCAGCCGGGCCATCCCTGGTGGAAAATGAAATGGATGAGCAGGAACATTTTTCCATAATAGCAGAGCGAGGGAAGGAAACGATTCTCCTTGAACATCCATTTCTAATTCCCTGACCTTGGAGCAGTCTGGCAGCTGGGCCCTGGGATGAGGAGAGCTGATAAAACCCCTCGCCCTTGTTCCCAGCTCCATCTGGGCTATCTGGCAGGATCCTCAAAGCCATGTAAGGGCCATTTCCAAGCCATTCCCGTGTCCTGCATTGAGGCTACCAGGTGGTTCCTCCAGCTCAGGACCAAGGCAGTGCCACCACCTCAGCTGCCTGGGGTGGGAGGAGGATGAAGCCCCCTGTGTGATCCACGCACTGAAGAACTCCTGGCATCTTTCCTGCCTCACCAGGCACTCAACACAATTCAAAGTTTTGGGTCTCCTGAAGGCTTTAACTCTGAACTCCCAAAGCTCCTAAACTCATGAAATCTGTCAGAAAAGACTGCCTGGATCACTCTGGGGTGGCAGATGAGCATGCAAACCCAGGCACAAAAGGCATACAAAGGGGAAAATATCCATGAGAAAATATCCAAGTGTAAGGAGGGAAATATCCATGGCAGGTCTTTGCCACAAAACTCTGAGGTGTCAGCCCTGCCTGGGCTGTTCCTCCCATGGGGATTGTCCAATGCCTCAGCTGATACTCTCAGAACACCCTGATTCTTCCCCTCCTCTTGGTTAAATATTCCATGTCCTCAGGTATTCCCTACCCTGACAAACTGCAGGATGGAGGGGAAAAAGGCTGCTGGGAATTGGGATTTATCCATCTCAGCTGAGGATCTCAAGGAAATGGAGGGGTTTCCAAGGTTTTGGGGAAATTGTATTGCTTCTTATTCCTGTTTGCCCAGGATTTCTGGTGAGGTTTTAGTCCAGACCTGGGAGATGCTGGGCTGAGAGACAATTAATAAATAATTAATATCCTGTTTGTTATTCAGCCTTGTCTCATGTCTCTGGGCCCACCAAAGGACCATTTTCGCCCCTGCAAAGCAGAGTGGGGCACTGCTGTGAGCCCTTCCCTACCTCTCCTCTATCTCAGATGGCATTTCCTCAAGGACAGGGGGACAAATCCTGCAAATTCCACAGAGGAGGGACCCAGCCCTCAGCGCCAAGAGCCAGCACAGAGGCAGCTCTGGGATGGCATTCCCAGCCCCTACCAAAGTGCTGCTCCCAGCGTGGAGCACTCCTGCTCTCCAGGACTCTGCCGTGGTGTTATCCCAGGCCAGGCTCCAGGGAGAGCTTTCCCTTCTCCTGGCAGGGCTGGGCTGTGTCCATGGCCGGAGCTGGGAGAAGCACAAGGCTCCAGAGCAGGCCTGGGAGGAGCATGGAGCTGGGATGTGCTGGGGTTATCTCTTTAACAGGTTTCTCCTGTCCCTGAACATATGTGCAGGAACACATCCCTGGAAAAATATGTGAGTGGGTGAGCTTGGCCCCGGCTCTCTCCCAGATGGGACATTCCAGAGCCCACATCACAAAGTCATCAGCCGGGCTTTGACAGAGCTGCCAGCACTTCCAGCCTCTATCAGAGCCCAAAAATGTCCATATGATCCCTGCTCCCCCCAAAAACTCCTTCTTCCTCTCATTTACAAGCAGGAAATGTTGGCAAAAGGGGAAAAGTGGAGGGGGGGGGAGAAAAAGTAGGGGGAAAAGAAAACCAAAGAGAGGGAAGAACAAAGCATCCAGAGGAAAATGTGGGAGAGGTGAGACATGAGGTGCAATATTGGTGAGCCCACTGCACAGAGCTGGCACCCATGGGGCACAGATACCAACGTTCATCCCCACAGTGCCCAAACTCAGCCAGTGTGGGCCCATTTTCCAGCAACCCCTGCAGGGCTGTTCCACAGCATCTCCTGGTCCCCTCCTGTCATTTCCAGGACATGGGGAGATGCTCCCAGGTTGCTCAGCCCTTACAAGTTGTAGCAGCACCTCTCCCCCAGAGGGGACTTTTGCTTCAAACAGCAGCAGCCCCCCATTTTTAGCTCTGGTGCTGAATATGGAGCACTCCCAGCCTGATCCTGTTTCCATCTGCAGAGAAGGGAGGTTTTGCTGAGGCCAGGGTGACATCCCCCAGCTGGGATGCATTTCAGCAGCTCCAGAGATTGTTCCAGGCTAAAGAGCTGTTTCCCTGCACACAGCCGAGTGTAATTCCCAGGAAAACCAGCTGAGCCCTTGGCCTGAGCTCAAAACACATTAGGAAATCAAAAGCATTTATTTTATCCAATTTTTCTCCCGAGCTTTGCTCAATACTCCCAGAACAAGGAGCTTTAATAGACTTTGGTTTGTGACTGCAGACACCTTCCATAGCTTGGCTCTTTCATCACGTGGGAACTTGGATATCCATCATCTGGAATCCGCTTAGTGCCGTGTTCTCCTCCCTTGCTCCTGGATTTGCATTTTGTCCACTGGTGCCTAATGAATTTAGAGTGTCAGGGCTTATAAATCATGAAATCCAGCAACTCTTTGCATCCCATTTTCTACCAAGAATCCTAAGAGCCATAAAGGCACTTAAAACCTCTCAGGGCCCGTGCTATGGGGATAATCTCTAATCTGAAGGTTTGCTGTGCTCAAATTTTCTAAAATATGGCAGATTTCGAGGAGGTGCAAGAAGGAAATTGTTCACCAGCTCAGATCGAACCTAAAATTCTGAACAAATATGGCAAAAAAAGTCCAGACGAACCCTACTCCTTCTTGTCATTGCCCAGAAGGATGTTTTGTGTAGGGTTTTAAAAAAATTTTTATGGATATTTTAGTGTTAAAAGCAGCCAGCACAGCAGGATTTACTCCTCACCGAAAAAACTCCTCTTGAATGTCAAAAGAACCATTTGCTTCTTCTGAAAATAAATAATTTGGCACCAAATTCCTTTGCTTTGACCTGACCTGAACTTCCCATGGCTTCTTGCTGCTGCTTTCACTCCTGTGCCTTGGCCCAAAATCCAGGGATGGCTGCAAACACCTTGGGCTCAGCTGCCTTGGGATCACATCCCTGACATGCAAGTTTGGAATGGGAGACGGGAGCACCCAGATTTGTGGTGGGTGGAAAATCTTGGCAGGTTCCCAACAATCCAAAGGCACCCTGGGGCTAGAGCATCCCAGAGATGCTTCCAGGAGGAAAAGCACTGGCAGCTTGGGCAGCCCCATGTTCAACCTCTCGAAACCTGCTCTTTCCTATTTCCTTAAAATCAATATTCCATTGCTTTCCAAGGATAAAGCGGGCTCCCACTGCTCACCAGGACCTGCAGGGAGTAGAGGATGTTATTGTTGGGTTTTTCCCACATAAACCTGGATCCCTGAAGTACCAATGGTCAACCACACAGGTGACCCAACCACGCTGGAATTTTTTCCCCATATTTTGAGCCACCAAACACCTGGTTGCTTCCCAAAGCCAGCAGCTTTGTTTCAACACCCATAAATCAAAACCCTCAGGCTTGCAATTGGAACTGGGCTCACCCAGATCCTTGAAGCAAACTTTGGGTGAGGGTGAAGTGGTGGGGATTTTTCCCCCATTCTTTCTGAAAACCATTATTCTTTAACATACTCATTGCCAGCCAAAAGACAAATTTTCTTTGAATGTCAAAACAGGATGTTTTTGACAATCTCAGGATATTCAAAGAGTGTTTTTCTTGTTTTCTTTTTGAAACAGGAAACTCGTCTGAGAGCCCTTTCCTGCAAATGGTTTCGGCTGTGACAAAACTGCCACTTTCTGACAGAGCTTGGGGTATTTTTTATATAAAAAGATGCCACATGTAAAAATTTTTGAAAAACCCATCCAGGTTACTTAGTCTTGAAGGTGGGTGTGGGTTTTCCTCCTACGAAAGCTCATTAAAGGGGAATATGTCAAGATTGAGCTGTGAAGCAGCTGGGAATGGGAATGTTTGTCATGGATATTTGGAGATCAAGGTCACTAAAGTGGATGTATCCATGGCATTGCAATCCAGATGTCTCTGGTGCATCCCCAAGTCCTGGTGGCACCTCTTTGGGCACAAGAGGATGGAGGATGCTGGAGAAACATCAGTGAAATGGCCCTGCTGAGATGCTCAATTCTCAACGAGGAACTGAAATGAGATTTGCAAGTCAAATGCTCTCCCCCTCTTTGCACCCAGAGGGAAACGGGGCTCCAGCAGCTCCAGGGGGCTGAAAAGGGGCTGGGGGAGCTCATGGTGGGTGACAGGGGAGGAGCTGGTGGGGTCTGGATGGTGGGAAATGCTTTGGAAAATCTTGGGTATTTTCCAATGTCTGTCAATGTCTGGATCCTGCACAGATCTCCAGAACTGTTCCTTGAGTCCTGCCCTTCCCAGGTGCTGAACCTGAGCTCTGGAGGGGATTGCAGCACGAGGAAATCCAAGCCCCGTCACCACTAAAAATGGACCCAAGGCTCTGGATCCCTGGATCTCATCACATGAACCTGGATGTGTTAATGAAGCCATTCCAAGAGCTCTCCCTCTCTCTTAACCCGGCTTTGACACCCTCCAATACCCAGGGATTGGGAAAACAATCTGGTTTGCACTCAGGCACAGATATTCCAAGACTTTTGTCTTTAATTTCTTTAGAGATAGAATCATCTCATCCCAGCCTGGCTTCACACCATCCCCTCCTTGTGGGACCAACTCATCCCAGCCTGGCTTCACACCATCCCCTCCTTGTGGGACCAACTCATCCCAGCCTGGCTTCACACCATCCCCTCCTTGTGGGACCAACTCATCCCAGCCTGGCTTCACACCATCCCCTCCTTGGCTGAGTCTCGTCTGGTCCTCGGCAGGACGAGCACCCTGCACTCCAAATGTCAAAGGAGCAGGTGCTGAGTTGAGAAGGCTCCTCCAGAGGCTTCTAAACATGCATGGCAAAGTTCTAGGATGTGTCCATGAGATTCCAGCTCTGGCAGAGCTCAGGGAGCACCAATGAGCCTGGTGGGGACAGCAGGACCCCAAGCAGAGTGGGAAAGGGGAAATCACCATCAAGCCCCATCTGGTTTCTGTATCATTGGGTGGTCCAGAAGTCCTGGGATTAATAGGGTCCATCCACAGTTCTTTTCACTCCTCCTCTCTGTTTTGGCCAGGCTTTTGTGGGGTCTTGCAGGAGAAGTCAGTATCAGAAGGAATGTAAGGAAATATTCGTTCCTTCTCTCAAGGAAATCCAGAGAAAGGCAGGAGGAAAGAACCAAATGTGAGATCAAGACAGGAAGATGTGTCCTGCTCGCTCCATTTGTATTTCTGTCACCCAGAGGAGGGATTTGTCTCCTCATCGTTGTGCTGGATACAAGCAAAGAGCAACAGCAGGATGAGGGCTCTGACAGGAGAGACCAAAATTCCCCACTTGATCTGCAAGGGAGAGAAGAGCAGCTTTCTTGGAACTTCAGCAAAGGGAGAACAATGCAGTGAGAAATGTCTTGATTTTTTGTCCTACAGCCCAGATCAACAGGACTGTGGTGCTGGAAATGAGGTTCTCCTCCATCCCCTTCCCTCAGACTGTGTGGTGCCCACAGGACACTGCTGGGATGGATCAGTGTTCCAGCACTGCCCATCAGAAATGTCCCACGGGAGTGCAAAGCACCAATAAAATTGTTCCCTAGATGGGATTGAAAATCTTGTCTTTCATCTAATTTGATTACCTTCGCTCATTTCCTGTTCTCCCTGTGATCCCACTGATGAGATGTGCAATCCCAGGTTTATGGTGTCCTGATGGGCATCACTGAGTGACAGGAGGGAGCTCTGCAGGCACAACAACCCCAGCCAGGCTCAGTGGATTCTGCATCCTCTGAGTCCCCCAAGCTCTGTCTCTGCACCTCAGTGTTGGGAGATCATGGAATCCCAGAATCTCAGGATGGCCTGGGTTGGAAGGGACACTAAAGCTCAGCCAGTCCCACCCCTGCCATGGGCAGGGACACCTTCCACTATCCCAGGGTGCTCCAAGCCCTGTCCAACCTGGCCTTGGACACTCCCAGGGATCCAGGGGCAGCCAGAGCTTCTCTGGGCACCCTGTGCCAGGGCCTCTCCACCCTGACAGGGAACAATTCCTTCCCAATATCCCAACTATCCCTGCCCTCTGTCCATGGAGAGCCCTTCCCTGTCCTGTCTCTACCCCTTTAGGAGGTGGCCCAAGGGACCATGAGCAGGTTGGAGGCTCCTGAGCCACTCCAGAGCATCTTGGGGCCTTGGAGCTACAGGTTCTGGGCAGTGCCAGACCTGCTGTGCTTGTGCACAGGAGCATCCTGGAGAGATCCCAGATTTCCTCCTGTTGCCTTTTGGGGGTCCCGGCTTTGCCCCGCTCCTGATGTGAGGGGACGGGAAGCAGAGCTGTGGGCTCCCAGCCTCGTTGTCTGCTCTGACCTGGCTCCTTAAATGATGTTAAGCCTGCAAAAAACTCCTCTGGAAGAGCTTGTCTTTGTTCAGCTCCTCGCCTGGCAGCGTTCCTAAAACATCCAAGAGTTTTCACGGAGCTCTTTAGGATAATATTTGACACTTCCATCAGTCCTTTCATCCTGAAGTGGTTTTCCAACCCTAGACCACTGCTGCAGTCAAGCTGCTCACAGAATAGCGGGGTTTTCCCTAAAAACCAAATCCTACATCCTCTAGGAGCCCTGAGCATCCTCCATCCCCCTGGAATCAGTGAGGGCTCAGCACACTGTGCATCCATGAGGGGATTATTGGGATGATGCAAAGTGCTCCTTGGGATGATGGGAAGTGCTCCTGCTTTGGGAAGAAGTGGTGTCTTTGGAAAAAAGAAAATAAAAAATACATGTACAGAATATAAAGGACACTGAATTTGGCTCTGATCCTCGGCTGTTGATAACACCCAAAGCAGGACAAGCACTTTCCAGAGCAAATTTCTACACATCCCTACCTTCAGAAGCACTTTGGGCCCAGATAGAGCGATGCTTTCCAGGATTTGGAAACAATTTTATGGGTGAAAGAGCTCCCAACCTTCAGTGTGCCTGAGCACAGGACGCAGGGACAGGCAGAGGGAAGCACAGCATCTCACTTGCCACTTGCAGAGGACACATTTACCCTGGACTGGGATTTTCCATCTGTCTGTCCTTGGCCAAACCCCAAACACTTAAACCCCTCTTCCTGCCCCACTGTGGGGGAGGTTGAGACACTCACTCCATTCTAACAGGGTTAACTCTCCCTGTTTATTGATAAACTGATAACAAACACCTGGGATAAAATCCACTCCTGACCCCACAGCTAAACCCAGCACTGAGCAAAGCCCGGTGTGAAAACCCCAGGACAGAACTGGGTCACAGCAGCCACACAAAGAGGGTTCTGTGCCAAGGGCCCCATTCAGATATTGCCCTTGGACTTGATTCTTCCAGGCAGGAATTTAATGTGCTTATTTCCCTAAAATTACCACAAAGAGGTGATTGGCCCCCAAATCCTTGTTCTTCTCAGTGCTGGACTCCTGGAAGGTTTTGTGGGGAGAGGTGAGAGAAGATGTTTCTGGCTCCAGCAGACCAGGAGTTTGTGCTGCTGATGGAGGCTGCTCTGGAGCATCAGTTTCCAGGAAGGCTCCAGAGAAGCAGCCATGCAAATTGAGGCAGGATTGCCAGGAAAAATGAAGCAAATTTGGAAAAAATTTAGCCTGGAGTTTGTTGCAGGAGCTCTTCTCCCTCTTTCAGACATGAAGGTGTTGCCTGGCCCAGGAGTGTGGCAGTGGGGTGTGGCTGATTGGAACAGTGGGTTTGATTGGAAAAATGCAAATAGGATTGAAATGGAGATAAGTGTGTGTGGCTGGGGGGGAGCAGGACAGGGTGGTGAGGCTCTGGCACAGGTTTTCCAGGGAACCTGTAGCCACCTCATTCCTGGAAATGTTCAAGGCAAGGTTGGACAGGGCTTTGAGCAACCTGGGATAGTGGAATGTGTCCCTGCCCGTGGCAGGGGCATGGAATGAGATGAGCTTTAAGAATCCTTTCAATACAAGCCTTTCTAGGAGTCTATGGCATTAATCTCTCCATTACTGAGCCCAGCAACCCCTCTGCTCCCCAAAATCTGCCCCAACTCCTCAGGTCAGGTGCTAGAAGAGGGAGCAGGATCTCGGCAGGATGGCCAGAGCTGGAAGGATGCTGGACAAGGATGGATGGCATTTGGAGAAGGATGGCAGCTGGAGAAGGATGGAATGATGGAGAAGGAGGGAATGATGGAGAAGGAGGGAATGATGGAGAAGGAGGGAATGATGGAGAAGGATGGCCCTTGGAGAAGGAGGGAATGATGGAGAAGGATGGAATGATGGAGAAGGATGGAATGATGGAGAAGGAGGGAATGATGGAGAAGGAGGGAATGATGGAGAAGGATGGAATGATGGAGAAGGAGGGAATGATGGAGAAGGATGGAATGATGGAGAAGGATGGAATGATGGAGAAGGATGGAATGATGGAGAAGGATGGCCCTTGGAGAAGGATGGAATGATGGAGAAGGAGGGAATGATGGAGAAGGATGGCATCTCTCCACTAATGAAGCTGGCGATGGGAGTGCGCAGCGCTGGGAGCTGCCTGGGCCGGAGTTAAATGGGAGGTAATTATCTGATTATGGCCTAATGAAGGACAATTGAAATGGATAAGCCAGGCTTGGAAAAACCAAGGAAGTTTCTAGGGAGACCAAACCGCCGTGATCTGAACTGGACAGGGAAAGGGAGGCTGCAGGTCCCCGCCGAGCCAGGTCTGGGAGGACGATCCCATTTCCGGCTCACGACCCCCAAATTTGATCCATCCCGGAGCCACCCCAAGGGATGAGCTCATCCCAGAAACCCAGCTAAAGCGAAGCAGCAGCTTCGCGCAGCCTGCTCGGAAGAGAGGGAAGACAAATCGCGTTCGCGGCCCCAGACCCCCCGTGATTCCTTCTCCCCCGCGGCACCGGGCGTTTCCCGGCCGCCGCGGCTTCCATCGCGTCTGGGCAGAGCTGGAAAATGGTGTTTAATGTGTCTGCCTGGGAAAGAGGTGATTAATTTGTCTGGGGGCATGGAAGTGCTGGTCGTGTTTGAGGCCGTGGAGCTGCTGTCATCCAGGGAGGTGCAGGAGAAGCTGTGGACACCCAGGAGTTGGGGCAGCGATTTATTTGCTTTATTGAATAAACATATTTAATCCTTAAGCCTTGGCTGACCTCCTGGATGAATGGGTGCCCTGTTGGGAAAAACCATCCCACCCAAACCAGGGCAGCTCCCTCCCGCCCGCGTCCCTGGCTGCGGGTGGGAATGCTGTGCCAAGGGGAAGGGCAGGGCACCGGGATCTTGGCACAACAAGAAACGCCGGGGTGGAGGAAGGCCTGTCGAAATTACTCCTCCCGGCACGCAGCTGGGTTATTTCTGCTGCCGCCAGATAAAAGCTGGAAGTTTATCCAGGCCGGGTGCAGCAGCGATATATTTCCTGCAGACAGGTGAAACGCTCTCCACGGGACCGAACCGGGCGGAGGCGGCGTTTGGGGATATCCCATCCCCGTTCCCGAGCTCGGGCAGAGCCGCCGCAGCCCGGTCCCCCCGGCACGGGCGCAGACGGGGCCGATAAAGCCCCGGAAACCCCTCAGAGACACCCGGCCGGCCTCGGCCTCTGCCTCTCGTCACGATCCCCTGCCAAGGAGGCTCCGCGCCAGCCCCGCACCTTGTCAGCCTCCCGGTAATGGGAACCAGCTGCCTGTGGGGGATGGAGCGGCGGGGCGAGCCGGGGGGAAGGACCAGTCATGAGTTCTGCTCCTTGCCCAAAGCTCCGGCGGGAGGGAGGGACAGGGAGGAGGCACCCGAAGAACCTGGCAGTGGGGGTGCTGACGATGCTGGGGTTGCTCGGCCCCCCAGAGCCAGCTCCCAGGACCTGCTCACCTGCCGACACTCTGCTGAGCCGTTTTTCCAGCTCAGCGGAGTTTCCCATTTCCCGGGGTAGGTGTGAGGTTCCTGCGGGCATCCCCGTGTCCCAGAGGAAAGCTTTGTACAGAGGGAATTCCATCTATACCCCAGAGCTGTGCTCAAGCTCATGCCCAAGGGATAAGCTGGTATTTTATCCCAAAATATTCATTTCACCCCTCAAAAATGCAGCAGAGCTCAAAACACTTCTCTGCAGAGCACAGATCTCCCAGGAGAAGTGGCCCCATGGAGGGGATTGTTCTTGGGATGTGACAGCATCCTCCTTCCCTGTGCTCCCGCTTTCCAAAGTCATGCAACACCCAAACTTCCCGCTTTCTTTTCAGGATTTTCACTCTCAGTAGTGCTGGAAATAGGAGCAGAGTGAGGATTTACACCCGTGTCCAGGCTGGGCTTCTGGGAAGAGCAGCATCTCCAAGGAACCAGCTCCATAATTGGGTTAGCCACGCTCATTTTCAGGAACAGGTTGCTGTTAACGAGTTTTAATTAAAACCATCTTCACGTGTCAGCAAGTTGAAACCAAGGGCAGTGTTTCATATCCACAGTAATTTTCCCAGCCGGATCACAGGCAGGGTAGGACTGGGTGTCTGCCAGCATTCTAATTTTGGGGCAAAAAAAGCCAAATTTGCCAACCCAAGTGGCTCAAGCCCTACTTGGACCCCCCCGACAAAGCCCAAGGGCAGCTCAGCCTCTTCCAGCAGTGAGGATGTTCTCCCTCCTCCATCTCCCAAACTTTCTCTGGGCAATTTTAGCAGTTATCCCCTCCAGAAGTTTTCTCCGGGGTTTAATCCCACTTGTGGAGGGGGAAAGGAAGAGTTTTCCTGCAGTGGAGTTACTCTCTGCTCGTTTCTTGCCATGAAATTCAGGTTTTGGCCCCTCAGAACTTCTGGAAGAGATTTTCCCCTGCTTTTTCCCAGCCCTGGCTCTACCCAGAGATTTCACAGCTCGTTGCAGCCACGCTTTGAGTCCATCTTGAGCCCTTTACAGGCTCTTCTGTGCTCTCTCCAGCTTTCAGTGCTCGAGGGAGATGGGATCAGGGAGGGACACAGGATCACGGTGCTTTTGGATGCGCTGCTGCTGGAATGAGGTGGGATCTGTGTCGGGTTCGGGCTCCTGAAATCACGGGATGCAGGACAGGATCAAGGAGTGCAACCCTTGCCTGCCTTTTGCAGCTCTGCCTGTGGGACCAGATTCCTGGGCTGCTCAGAAAAGGGATTTAATTCACTGAAAGACAGAATTCTACTTCAGTCCCTCAGTGGAAAATGAACATTGGATTCCAGGGGCTGTTTGGGTCCATTTCCCTACTCAACCCCCAATACACGAAGAGCTAAAACCTCGTGCTTCTCATCACAGAAATGCAATATTTCCCCTTTTTTTTTCCCTGACAAAACAGGTCTCCAACCCAAATCTGCAGCTGCTGTTGGCTTTTTGTCTCCCTCTTGTGCCAGGCCTGGAAAAGATTTCCAGGGACACGTCAGGTCTCAGCTCCACGCTGAGGACGGGGTGAGCTCAAAGGGTTGCTGGGACATGGGGCAGGAATTAAAGGCAGCCCAAAGGTGTGCCTTTAATGTGGGATTGTCCCTAAGGAATTCCAAAGGCACAAATCCTGGACGGGCATGAGCATCACTCCTCCACCACACAGCCCAAGGACCAGCACTGGAGAAAAGCTGAAATTTTTGGGAATCTCAACTCTGCCTTTCTTACCTGGACCAAAAGGACCTGGCTTGCTGTTAAATAAAGGGAAAATCCTGCTGGAGCAGGAGTTTTTAACCCTGTTGTCCCAGAGCAGGCGCAGGGTGGGTTTTGGCTGAAATCCCGGCGTTTCCCAGCGCTGGGCAGACGCAGGAGCGATGGGAAGCAGATGCTGGAGGGGGCAGGCGAGGGGCGTGAGCGGCGGGGCCGATCCCGGCCCGCAGCTCCGGACTCCCGGCGCTCCCGGGGGATCCCCGAGCCCTCCCGACAGACGAGATCCTAACCCAAAGCAGATGGGATGGGAGGGAGGCTTTTTCCAGAGACTTGGGGAGATAAGTGATTAAAACAGATCATGTCCAGAAAGAGAGCAGAGATACCCCAGGGACGGGGGATAAAATGTGGGATTAAGCCTCCAGCAGGACAGGGTTTGCTGCATCTCCCTGCAGGGATGCCCTAAAACATGTCTGGTAGGCAGAGTTCGTTCAGCCGGGACACAGAGTGAATCCGTTCTCCTTCCCGAGCCCCAGCTCACGGCACGTTTGACACAGCCCAGGGCTGCCCTCCCCTTTCCCCCACCCAGGGGGAGACAAGGACACAGCATCCTCCTCCTGCCTCTGACAGCCTTGGCTTCCACAGGGGAAAAAATGTAAGGACAAGTCCTGGCTCCCTCAGTCCTGGGGAAAATTTGGGGATTTCTGTGGCTGGGATGGGAAGCAGCGTCCATGGGATCCCCACGCCTCTGTTTGGACTCACTTTAGGAAGGTTGGGGTTGGCTTTGGCACTTTGCCAGGAATGCCAGGTCTCCATCTCTGTGTCTCCTACAGAACCCCCTTCCCATCCCACAAAGCACGGCAAAATTCCCTCTTTTTCCATCTAAGCTCAGTAAAAGCAGAGGAAACAGGGTGAATGTGGCATTGCAATGGGTGATCTCTGACTACAGCACAGATTTCATGGGCATTTGAGGGAAAAGCTGCTGTTTTGGGGGGCATGAGGAGGTGGCAGCACAAGGCCAAATCTGACCTGCAGTGAAAATCCAGGGAAAACATACTTTATCCAGAGGTTTTTTTCTGACATCCTCCCTGCAAAGTGTCCTGGGCAGAAAAAATACCAACCCCAAATCCCTTTTCTTTTGCTTTCATGGGACTGACTCTGCACTCCCAAATTCCTGCTGTTCCCTTTCCAGCCCAGCCTTGGAGAAGAAAAACCCCACTGAATGGGCCAAGTTAATCAGGTGAGCTCCTGACACACCTCATTTATCTTCCCTGAGCCTGGGAGACCCAAAAAATGGGATTAAGAGCAGCGATAAACAAAAGATCCCAGACGGCCAAGAGATTTGTGGATTTTCCCCTGATCTGAACTCTGGGCCCAACATTTGGTATTTATTTGGGAATAATAGGAAGTGACGGAATTGGACTTTTTCTGCCACACTTTGTGACGAAAAAAAATATCCTGGAGGAGGTGGGAGGAAGGTCTGGGAAGGGGGTGGACAGTGGGATCCACTAATCTGTCTTTTTTTGGGAATTAATGGAGGATCTTCTCCACCTTGTTACTGCAGATAGATGGCTGCTCCCACCTCCCCTCTGCTGGTGCCTCCCTGGATCTCCCTGTCCAGAGGGGAACAGGAGCTCATTCCTGGGTTATGGAGAGTGCAAGGGTTGGGATGAAAACACTCCCAAAACATTCCCAGCCTCCAGGGCCACCTCCATCCATCACCCTGGATCCAGCCCCAAACAATCCATCACCCTCTGGAGCTCTCTCTGCATCCCTGTGATGCCTTGCAGACCCACAGCAAATCCCCTTCCTCCCCTCCAATCCCTCAGCCATCCCTGCTCTCCCTCGTATCCAGCAGAAATCCCATTTTCCATGTGAAAATCTCCTTTCCTTACAAACATTCCCACCATCCAGCTCTGTCTTCACCACAGAATTTTGGGTGCTACGGAGCTGCTGTTTCCACTGGATGTCAGAGGCTCTGTGTCTGGAGAATGTCCCAGCACATGGAAATGCATCCCTAGACAAATGGAAGTTCTCTCTTAGGATCTATAAGAAATAGAGTAGTGGGAGGAAGATCCAAAGACCTGGAAATGAAAATTTTCCAGCAGTTTTCTCCTTTTAAAGCTGGAGTTTTCTCCTTTCACAGTTGCCCTTTCTTCCCTGGATGAATTATGTTCCTTCATTTGGAATTTCCTGAAAGTGAGAGAGCACAGAAATCCATCACCAGGATCAGAAAAATCATCACTGATCTTTTCAGTTCCAAATTTTTAAGGATTTTTTCCTGGAAGATTTTAAAGATTTTATTCATTAAAATAAAAAATGCAGAAAGCATCTTTTTATGATCTTTTTATGTACCCTCTTCTAAGAGCTGCAGCCTTATTCCTTATTCCTGAGGCTCCTAAATCAGGATCATGGCAAACACTGGATCTCAGGAATGCATCTTTACAGGAAGGTGGTTGGGTTGTTTTAATTTAATAGAAAACAATCCTGAAAGGAAAATATCCAGCACTGGATGGTGGAAACTGCCCCTTTTTTGCTGCTTAAGATGCCCTAAAAGCAGTAAGGGCTGGGCTGGCCATGCAGATGTTGAAGAGGGAATGCTCTGATCTGGACATAAAACTCCAGGGAAAACTCAGCCATGCCACAAATTTAAGGAGTTATCCAAGTGGGAATTTAGTTTCTTACAGAATTTGTCTACAGGTTGGTGGAGGTGGGCAAGAACAACAGAGATGCTTCCCAAAAATCAGTGTTCCACACCAGATTCCAGGTGCATTGGAATTTAACCTCTTGGGTTACCTGGATCCTTCCTGGGACCCTGTGAGGTGGGAGAGCTGGAGTTTCCCTTTTCCATAAGGCTCTTCATGATCTGGGGTTTGGATTTCCCACTTTCAGCATCCCAAAGCTTCCCAGAGGAGGGAAGCCAGGCTGGAGGAATGGGAGGAGGGGGCCTGAGGGCCTGAGCCCAATCCCAAAGGAAGAAGCAGCTCTGTCCCTATTGCCCTGGATGGTGCCAGCAGAGGGAGTGTGGGAGGAGCAGGGTGGGAATCTGGGGGTCCCCATGACCCCAAATCCCCTGGAAATGGAGGTGTGGGACATCACTGCAGATAGTGCAGCCCCCCTGGAAATTTGGGGTGTGGAAAGGCTGGATTGGGAAGCACCTCTTAGTTGGGATTCAAATCTCAGCTTCATTCCAGTGAATGCTGGAAGCTGGGATGAGCTGTAAAGGCCAAGGGAATTTTCTCTGTATCTGTCACTCTGCTGGATGTTCCCACCCATGGCAGGTCCCTTGAGCTGTTCCTGGGTCTCCCACTCCTCACATTTCTCCCAAAATCCCCAAATCCCATTATTACAGGTGAACCTCAACTTCCTTTCCTTTTAACTAAGGAGGTTTCCAGATCTCGTTCCATCCCAAAACCCTGACCTCGGGCACCCTGGGGGCTTGGAAAATCCCTGTCCATCCCCAGTGGATGCATAAAAAGAGAAAGAAACTTTGAGATCCTCTCCAAGGAAAAGCAGGCTGGGATGAGCCAGACTCAGCACACATGGCACGGCTCCAGTTTTAAACTGGGGCAGGAAAAGTAGGAGAAGTGCAGAAAAACCATCCAGGGCTTTGTGTTTTCCATGGTTCAGCATCCCCTGTGCAACATTTAAAATGAGGGAATAATGTCATGGGATCCACACAGCCACACATGGTGCTTTCCTGGGAAACTGAGGCCTGGAAGGGTTTGGCTGGACTGGGAGTCTGGAATGGCTGTAAATGGGATGAGAGCCTTTGACCCAGGTTTCCATCCTGACAGGTGAGGAAACGCTGCCTGAGGAATGGGATGTCCCAGGACTTGCTGCAGTCATAGACAGAGCTGGATCCATGGCACAGGGACATATTCCAGGCCCTTTCCACCCCTCTCCTTTCCCTCTGGCATCCCTAGGATTTGGTCTCTTCACCCTGAGTCCTCAGGGGATGCAAACCCAGCCCTGGGCTGGGTCCTCCATGCACAGCATTCCCACAGTTTGGTATTTTCCTCTCATCTTTTCCCTCCTTTATCCTGCAATCCACAGGGATGGAAGAGCAATGTGTTTGGAGGTTAAAAGCCACCTGAACTCTCCAAGCCAAGGGAAACCCTCTGGGAAGCTCCTTTCTGATTTTTGGATGTGGCTCAGCCGGGAGCAGCCACCTCCCATTACACTCCCATCCCTGGTGTCCAGGGGCTTCCTCTATTTTCAAATCCAATAAAAAGAGAGCTCAGAAGCAAAACTGAGGGAGAATCCCCCACTTTTCCCGATCAGAGCATCTCCCGTGGCCGCAGCCTCCATCCTGGGAGGCAGCTGTGCCGTGTGGGAGCCCTGTCCCGCCTGTCCCGCCTGTGTTATTGTGAGTGTCACATTACAAATCCCCTTTCCATGCCCAGATCCCGGCGGGAAAATAAACGGGGAAAGGTCAGGACCCTGCCAATAAACGGGAGCCGAGCCCCGGCGGGGCCTCCAGCAGCTCCTGGAGTGGGGCCGAAGGGATTTGCTGGCCTGGTCCTGCAGATCCTGGCTCTGAGGTGGCCATTGTCCATCCCCATCCTGCCAGGACACACAAATCCCCTTGGAAAAGCAGCCCAGCAGTGCTGGGAGGAGCTGGTGTTGCTCACAAGCCCCTGCAGGTCACTCTGTAATTGATCATCTTGCAGAGACAAAGGAGAATTGTTGGGTTTTCCCCAGAAATAATGTCTTTGGCCAATGGCCTCCATTTTCCAGGGAATATTCCTTGGTGAACATTTGTAGGTACAGACCACACTCAGCAGGGCAAAAATTCCTTCCATCAGAAAAAGCTTGGAAGGAAACTGAAGGCTGGAGCTGAGGATCCATTGCTGGCACTCCCCACGGTGGATTTGCAAAGGGTTTTCGGCATTTGCTGGGGCAAAGGGAATTTTGAGAGCATCCCAGTGGGAGCCAGGGATCTCCAGCAGTGGCAGGGAAAGGGTTAACATGGATATTCCCACAGGAGACGATCCCATCCTGTTGGAGTCACAGGACCCCATGAGGGAAATATCAGGAGCAGCATCGCCTTCAAACTCCTCTTCTTCCCCAGCCCTGAATGACCCTCCTGAGGATTTTTCTCCCTAATTAAGGATGTTCCCTATGAATGTGTGGATTTGTTTTGCTGTGCAGGGTGGGAAAAGGCCAGAGAAGCAAAAATCCCTCCAGAGGGAACCAAAACTCAAGATCTCCTATTTCCATGTCCCTTTCCCACAGTTTCCTCCAGCATCTCCTGCCCTTCCATGGTTTGGGATGTGGGCCCTGGGTAAATATTTGCAGAATAGGGGGGAATTAAAAAAAAAAAAAAAAAAAAAGAATTTGTTCACCATAAGGACAGAAATAAAATTATTAAAAATAATAAACCACAGATATTAAAAAGGCAATATGGTTTAAAGTGTTGTGGTTTCCATGGGATGAGGGGGATGAGGCCCTGGCACAGGTTGGATGGATCCCTGGAAGTGTCCCAGGCCAGGTTGGACAGGACTTGGAGCAACCTGGGACAGTGAAATTTGTCCCTGCCATTGGCAGGGGGTGGAACAGGATGAGCTTTAAGGTCCCTTGCAGCCCTAAGCACTCCAGGATGCCAGAATTCCATGATTCCAGGTGATTTCAGAGCTTCAGCCTCAATCAGGTGCAGATCCCATCACAGATCCCACCACGGGAGGAGGCAGGGGTGGAAGGGAGGGGTCAGTGCCCAGGTCCAGGAGGATTTGGGTGGTGGCCCTGAAACCTCCACGCCCAAAGAGCCGTTGGGTGCCCTGGGACTGAAATAGGGAACTGCCCACGCCTGGGCCCTGCCACCCAAAAAGGACCTGGGGGGGTTGGTAATGGAAAAATGAGAGAAGGAGAGGAAAACAGGAGAAGAGGGCAAAGGGAAGGCTCAGCTGCACGAAGCTGCTCAGGTCGAGGAGCACCTGGAGCTGGTTTTGGGTCCAGATTGGAGCAAACTTTTAACAGACAAAGTCTGGTTAAACCCAGACTTTTATCACTGCAAACTGAAACTTTGCTGCATCTTCAGGAGCCAGTAAAGGGCCACATTTCAGGTCATATTTGTATCATGTTTCATACCTTCAGGAGCCAATAAAGGACACAACTTTCATATCATATTTATATCATATTTTGCATCTTCAAGAGCCAATAGAGGGCCCACATTTTGTATCGGTTTGTATCATATTTCATATCTTCAGGAGCCAACAGAGGACACAAATTTCATGTCATGTTTGTATCTTATTTCACATCTTCAGGAGCCAACAAGGGCCCCACATTTCGGGCCATATTTGGCTGCAGTGCCAGAGGCCCGGGAGGTTTTGGGTGAGACTCACCCAGACACGTGAGCAGCTCCAAACCTCTTTCTGCTGCTCCTCTCCAAAAAGCAAACGCTGCAGATGCACAGGAGAGATTTCTGTGGGTCCTGCCCTGCTGAGCTCTGAGTGTTGCCAAGGGCACCCAAACCCCCGAGGCAAACAGGAGTGACTCAGAGCTCCGGGTGACTCCAGTTTTGGGTAGATGTGACAAGAACTCCCCTCTCACTTCTGCCTGTGGGTCAGCTTGGTAACAGCTCCTGCTTTAAAGGCACAAAGGTGGTTTTGTTGAGTTCTTTGGGGTTTGGTTTGCGCTGCTTTGCCCAGGACCTGAGTGAAACTCTCAAGATCAAGATAAAGGTTGCGTGGCAACAGAGCACCTTGTGATGGGTGAAATATGATATAAATACATCTGAAACGTGGGGCCTTTATTGGCCCCTGAAGCTACAAAATATGATCTGAAATGTGGGTCATTATTGGCTCCTGAAGGTATGAAGCATGATACAAATATGACCTGAAATGTGGCCCTTTACTGGCTCCTGAAGATGCAGCAAAGTTTCAGTTTGCAGTGATAAAAGTCTGGGTTTAACCAGACTTTGTCTGTTAAAAGTTTGCTCCAATCTGGACCCAAAACCAGCTCCAGGTGCTCCTTGATTTGAGCAGCTTCGTGCAGCTGAGC
>VZRX01002043.1:0-13243 GCA_013398075.1 Notiomystis cincta
GGACCTCACTGCTCTGCACAGCTTCCTTAGGGGTGATGTGGAGAGAGAAGTGCTGATCTCATTTCCCCGGGATCCAGTGACTAGAGCACACAGGAATGGTTCAAACTGTGCCAGGGGAAGTTCCAAAAGCATTCCAAAAGTTAGGGAACATTTCTTTACCTATGCAGTGGCTAAACCGTGGAACAGGTTTCTCTAGGGGGTGTTCAATATCTCAAGCCTGTGAGTGTTTAATAGGCACTTGGACAGTGTACATAATAATGTGCTTTAACTTTTGTTTGGCCCTTAATTGATCAGGCAGTTGGACTGGATGATTGTTGTAGGTCCCTCCTAACTGAAATTCTTCTATTTTGTTCTATTCTACACTAAAAAGGAGGAGCTGCGATTCTAAGAAATGCTTGCTTAACACACTAATTCTTATCCTCATTTGATCCCATACTTTGACAACTCCTGAATTTCAGCCCAAGATACTTAGACTGACTTGGAAAATTACTCTATTTCAACTGTACCATATGGTTTAGTGAAATCAATTTTCACTGGCTTGCTTGTCTTTCATTCAGAGCCAGTCAAAAGAATGAAGTGGCTTTTCTGTTTCTGGCATGAAAAAGAAAATTCCAGTTAAAATTGAAGTAGAAAACAAGTATCTATAAATATTCTAAATCAAATAGTTCTCATTTTGTCTATGTAGTGATTTTTTTAAATATATGCTGATTTATATTATAAAAGCAATTATGACTTCATGAAGTTTTTCATTAACAAAGTGTATAAAACAAATACTTAATCATCAAAACCTGCTGCAAATTGAGGGGCAGATTAAAAAAAACTGAACCATATTTAGAAAAAAAAAGTAAGTATTTGAGTAACTACTAATTGCAGATCAAAGTAAGATTTTCTAAAGTAATAATATATAACACATACATAATTACAATATATGGAATGATCTAAAGCATGTTAAGGGCTCCCACTTTCTAAAATGGTTAATCCCTCAACAGTGATTGAGGGAGAGATTCAACAGTCTCTGTAAGGTTCAGTTGTCTCAAGCTGTTTCATGCATCCACACTGGAAAACACAAAGGATTATTTATTTCACTCCTCTGTTCTCAGATACCTATTTAAATTGTGCTGTTGTCACTAGGCAATGTGCATGACAATAATAAAATAGTTATATAAAGTGAGTCCACTGGACTCTTAATGTGCCCTGTGCAGGTGTAAGTCTTTGCTTACCTCTCTGTCGTCTCCCAAAGCACTGCATTGAGAGCACTACTGAACTGCTGTCTCATCCAAAATCCATAGTCTGGATCATAAGTATCTTTTTCACACACAGAGAAATGTGTGATTCCTGTTCATATATATGCCTACATTAACTCTGCCTAAAAGGGAATGTTTATCTTGACAATGGTCAAACCTTCATGAGGAACTGAGTTGTTCCTGTAGTCATTTTCTCTCATTCTCACACTTTCTTTTCTAAACCACAAAATTTGCCCTCTCTACTTTCAAGGCATGTTTTTCTCTTTCCACGTCTCCTCCTGAGCCTGCCTAGAAATCAGGAAACTAGTAAAACCATAGCTAGGAAAATGTTGGAAAAATCTGTTTATGTAAAATATTTATTTAAGGTGTTACTAGAACAAATTACTGTGTGCAAGGCAGCTATGGAGGTAACTAGATTATAACATCTTGCCTTTAGGATTCTGATCTGATTATGTAGTTACATTCCATGCCAAGAAAACTGCAACCTTTGTTTTCTGCTATGGTTTTAGAGATTATTTTTTTTCTACCTGTAACCACTGCTGTGTATCCACAAGGTATGGAAGGCTATGGATCTGAGGTTGGAGAGGTTGTTATGAGGGATCCTTTTAGTGAAAAATCTCAAACTGTAAAACTCAGATCTGTTACTCCTCTAAAAAATATGAGCAGGGAGAGCGGAAATGACCTTTCCTGTGACTATGAAATATTCATGAAGTGACAACCAATAAGTATGATGGCATTTTGCCTCATATTTTCTCAGAGTACATCCAGATAAACTTTGGAAAATTGAGTGGAGGCAATTTAAGACACTGCGCTCCACATGCTGACAGTTACCACACTGCAGCTAAGCAAGCAAAGATGGCAGTAAACACAGGTTTCTCAGCACTGAAGTTCACAGACTGTTGTATTAATGTCAGGTGTCCTGTGTTTTGTTTTCCATATGTGACTCCAGATGGGTGCATTGAGAGGCCAACCCATGTGCTTTCAGGAAGGTTAATGCAACCAAGTGAAAAGGAGATAGGAAACACAGAGCCCATCTCAACCTACTCCTACTGGTGAACTGATTTGCTTCTGAAATACTAAAGATTTTCTTATACCTTTTCTTCTCCTTTTTGCATTATTATTATGTATCTTATTATACAAAGAACACACTCTCTTTTATTTTTGAACTTTAACTTTGAACTGCATTCTTGGCCAGCGGGGCAGTCAGTGGTAATTGCTTCCAGTCTAATTAGGTTTCATAAGGGATAATATTTCCTTTTATCAGGTCTGAATTCACCACTTTTTGGTTTCTTTGAATGCTTCATTGTCACACATGTTATGAGACAGGAAGGATAGAGGTTTCTGCTCTGCTTTGTCTTTAACAATTAATTATTTTGTATGCTTTTATCATGTCTCCTCTTATTCACAGCCTTTGACAAATAAACAATGCCAGCCTTTTTAATCTATTTCCCAAACCAGATTTTTCATGTGCTTAAATATTTTCAGTGCCCCACTCTGACCCCTGTCTAATTCTGCAATATCCTTTGTGGGAGGGGATGCTGGGTGCAGTAGCTGAATACTAAATAAGGTTCTGCCATCTATGTGTATTCCCTACCGTAACACAAAGAGCAGAAGATGTTATGTTACGGAAATTTCATAAAAGGCCTAATGTCTCATAATAGCCTAGGCAGGAATAATGCAGGGCTTATGGTCTATTTATTAAAGAAATCTCCTATATGACTTTATTTTGTGCGGCATCTGTATGTGGAAATGCTTTATGGAATAAATATCAGAACAAAAGGTTTCTGTGGTAAATAATGGCAGTGAGATATGGCAGCTAAGGATAGATCTGAAAGAGTATTTAGACCCACTAATACATATAGTCCAAGAAAACCTTTGTTGCCATAGTTTGCTAAATGAGTCTATAATCTCAAAATATTTCAGCTGGGATGAGTGTTTGAAGCAAATTTCCTGTTTGCCCTTGTTTACTGCAGTTTTGTTCTCATGGCCGGGCACTGTCATCAAGCAGATGAGCAAAAAGACGAGCCAGTAATAGGTGTCCAGCCTAGAGGTTCAGCCCAGGTAACACAAATTAAAGCTCCTGCAATGTGCATAGTGCTGGCTTCAGTTCCCCTGCATCCCATGGCTTGCTCTGCAGACACAGTTCTGTGTTATTCTGCACCATCTCACCACCAGCTGGCCAGTGCATTTAGGGAGCTGAGCCAAAGGCCTAAAACATCTTACAGTTGTGGTCAAATTTTCTTACAGCTCTGCCTCTACTAACCAACCTCTACTAGGGTGAAGGAATGTGTTGTTGTTGTGGAGACAGTCCCCATCAGGAGATTTTTCAGTGCTTAGCACCTATTTGTTGAAGGAGAAGATATACCTGAAATGTGGTTTAATCTCAGTTTACTTAGCAAAAAACTGTATTTCTGATGGAAAGGCCTTGTAGCACACAAGCACAACAGTGGTGATGGCTTTGTGGAGCACAAGGAGGGACAGGGACTTTGGGATATGGAGAGCGCTGGACCTCTAAACACCGCCGGCAGGGAGAGCAGAGCTGCATCATGACTGCAGGTGTATCTCCAAGAAGTTGTCCTTGTATTCACCTCCAAAAGCTGTGTAAGGCCCTCCCCCCACCCCCACCCCACCCAGATCTGCCTGTGCCCATATGACACCTGTGGTTCATCCTCAAGGTGCTGCCCAGACCCTTCCTGCAGCAACGCGCTTTGATAGGAGGCAGTGACAAAAAAAACCTGTGGAAAAGCCAGCAAAGTGGGATCATGTCTTTCGTGAACTTTTGCAAGTTCTTGTTATTTCATCAGACTGAGAAGCTGAAAGGAAAACCCAGAGGAAATTAAGATTAGAGCAGAGGAGAGGAGATAAAGAACAAAGGTCGAGGGAAAATACCTGGGAATAATAGTAATGGAGACAATGTAGGAAAGAGATCAGCCCTGTTGCCTACAAACTCCATTGATTAGCAACACAGAAAAAGTCCTTAGTGCTGTATCTTTTTCTCCAGACACAGAGGGCAATGGAAATACAATCATCTGTTTGCAAAGCAAAAGCATCAGAGGATAAAGATAGGGCACATATGGGAACATCTGCTCTTCCTGAAAGATAAGCATGTAATAGAATGGGACCTAAGACAGAATCACAGGCACCAGTTTATCAGTCGTGCAGTAGAGAAGAACTAGAATTAAAGGCAGCAAAATGAAGGGAAAGAGAATGCAGTTAAAAATAGCACTGAAATTGAAGGTGCTGCTTGTTTGAATAATCCAGAAGAATTGTTTCTGCTTCTTCCTTACTTGCATCAAATATTAGAGCCAAATAGTTTTAAAAATTTCAGTAATTCTCACTACCAGTGATGAAAACTGGGAGCTATGCTAAGTGTTTACAAATTGAGCAAATCTAACTGAATGAGATGAAAGAAAAATCTTGTATATAAATATAAATGTATTTAGGGAAAAAAACCCATAAAGTAGGAATAAATACAAACATATAAAATAAATGCATATTGGATAAACAGAAATAGTTATAGTATGTAAATGTATAATTAGAGTGNTAAGTGCATCCCTTGGAGGGTGTACTCTAAGCCATACTCTGTGGAGAGTAAGTGTTGAATAGAGTAGGAAAAAAGCTGGAAAACTAGGTGAGATTGTAAAAAAGGCAAGGTACTAGCCTATCAAAATATAAACCTTGCTTGCACAGGGGCTGTAGGTAATTAAAACAAGGTGGTAGGAAAGAAATTATTTGTTTCTGTCGTAGCAAACAGAGGCATGTTCCAAAACTAAGCAGGCTGTTTGAGAGAATTATTAATATGGTCTAATTTTCTTTATGTACACAGCAAGTTCTTGAGGCACTCCTCCTCTGGGTGTCCATTATATGTCATGGCTGTGTACACAAGGCCCCATGCAAAACAGACACTGGTTTATTATGTTTGAAATACTGTTTTGATCCTCTGAATGAAAAGGCATAGGCTTGCACAAAGCAGTACTATTAGTGGAAGAGTCCTTTTGGTTAAAATCTGGGCTTTATTTTTGTTTTGCACTGGTAAACATTGTGCAACATCATGCACTTTCTAAATGTGGTAGCACTGGGCAGACATCTCCCAGCTTAGGCCTGATGGACACATGCAAAAATAAGCACAAATCACCATGCACACAGACACACACAGACACACACTCTACACGTACACACAGCAGTTTGCAAGACTACACCAAACACTGGAGTATAAGTGTTGATGCAAAGAGCAGCTGAAGGATGCTGTTTGCCATGCACAAGCTGCTAGGTCTCACAAAATCCCAGAATGATGTTGACTTTCATTAAGTGACATCTTTAGGTAACTTCCTTATTTACATATATGTAAGTAGAGCCTGTGCTTTTAGTGGTTCACTTGCACAACTGAGGTATAAAAGACATTGACAAAGGGCTTTCAAAATGTTTTTTTCTAATTCTTATACTATTACTCTTTTGACATGATTGTGCACCAAATGACAGCTCTGGCTTCAAAAAGAACTAAGTTTGGTTATACTGAAGTGACACTCACATCCTTATTTAACATGCTATAATATTTTTGCAATTTAAAATTTTCCTTTTGATCAGGAAAACAGTCTCAAAATTGCTCCCTTGATGATAATGTTACCATGAGAAATCTATACTGGTGACATTACAGCACAGTTACCAGCCTCTTGTTCATCCCCAAAAGTAATCAAACCTTTTGCAGTGATTTATCCTTAAATATTCTTTCTTGGTCAGAAATATTAATCTCTGTACAGAATATAATGAGAGGACTTCTCATATATAATTGTCATTTAAGGACTTCACACAACCAAGTGAGATGAAATTAAAATTACATAATTACATCCTCTAGGCTGGAGAGAACTCTCAGTCATGATCTTGCTTAAGAGTAATCAACTGCCTGGGTTCTACTGCAGGCAAGACATGGTTTGACTGCTTGAATTGCCTTCTCCCTCAACAGAACTGGTCACAAACACAGTTTGTGGTAACCATGGGATTTTTTTTTCCTAAAATTCTTGTCTCTGAAAGTAAAATCATATTAAAATGAAAATATTTGCTCACTCACATGCATTCAGGCAGAACATAGTATCTGCTGTGCTAGGCTGACTTGGGAGTTGGTGCAAGAGATGAGAAGTATCAGCTTTCATCATAGAATTTAAAAAAGGCTTGGGTTGGAAGGGACCTAAAAGGTCATCCAGTTCCAACCCCTCTGTCATGGGAAGGGACACCTACCACTAGACCAAGTTCTCAGGATTAAATCCAACCTGGCCTTGAACACTTCCAGGGATGGGGCATCTGCAACTTCTCTGGTTAACCTCTTCCTGTGCCTTACCACCCTCATAATAAATAATTTATTTCTAACATTTAATCTAAATCTCTCTTCTCTTAGTTTAAAACTTCCCGCTTGTTCTATCACTATTTGCCCATGCCCTCAGTTTTAGGAGTTCCCTTTGAGTGCTGGCAGGCTGCTATGAGGTCTCTCCAGAGCCTTCTCTTCTCCAGGCTGAACAATCCCTCCTCTCTCATCCTGTGTTCACAGGAGTGGTGTTCCAGGCCTCTGATCATCTTCATGGTCCTTCTTTTCACTCACTCTAATAGGCCTATGTCTTTCTTGTGCTGTGGACTCCATACCTGGATATGTGAAATCTCACAATGGCAAACTATTTACGTTGCTGACTTCCAGGATTCATTTTTATAGTTTACTTTTTTAGATTTAACTTTGAAGAGACAGAGGAGGGTGTAAAGAGTTCCACATTTAAACTGTCATTGTCATGTCCTCATGACTTTCATAAAAATTCAGAAACAACATTTGAAATTGCTCAGAAACAGACTATCATTATTCTCACATAGTTGGTAATTTTCCTGCACTGTTATTAAATTATATTTATATTAATGTGGTTGAACAAAAGGTATTGCAGTTGAACTTTCTAACACATTAACACTTTGCTTTACTGATCTCAAAACGCAAAGCCATGTGACAGAGTTAAAGACAGATAAAGTTCTACCCAGAACTGTAAAAGTTTCAAAAGTACTGAACCACTTCCCTCTACTCCTTCCAACTACCAGGCCAACAGCTAGTAGCATAGTTTAAAGAAAAACCAGCTCATTTTTTCTCTGTCTCTTATCCCTTGCCCCATACATTTCATTGCAAAGTGGTAAATAGTGTTAGAAAGGTCTGAAAACCATGAAACTGTAGGTTTTCAGATCTAAATAATATTGTCTCCTGTGTATTCTGTATATATATTCATGGTCTTGGTTTGATTACAGAGGTTTCTAGGAGTCTTCTTCAAGGTTTAGGGCCTTTCCAATATACATAGATGCATTTCAGTCTGTGGTTTGTACCTGAGATGTGATTAGGTTTTCTTCATAAATGGCTTTATGAAATGTTTACATGTGGAGCACAAAATCCCCTATGTATGTTTTATGAGGGTTTCAGCATTAATGATTCAGTATAATGAGAGAAAATGCTTCTAATGTATTAACTTGAGATGAAAGGGAATAGGGGAAACTCAGCCAAATCCTTAGGAAGAGCAGACATATTACAGACAATAATAACAAAAGGTAGAATGATTTCTTGTGTTTATATTTACTTCTGTACAACCACATCTCGGATTCAGCCTGGTAGGACACACAGCAAATAGGTAATAAAGACTATACTTTCCAATACATCTCCAAATCTGAATTTCAAATTTTCAAGAATAAGGGTAAGAAAAAAATAAATATCTTTGGTCTCCTGTTGCCGTGATCTATCTGGACTAGTAGCAGACTTCAAGATGAGCTTTGCAGGGTGTTCCCAGCTATGCAGACACCTTATGGAACTGCCTACAAAGTAAAGTGTGACTTCCACAGTGAGTTTACACAGTGTCTGAAGCAGTGATCATGGTCAGAAGGACAGGCAGCCAATGACATTATTTTCACAGATACCACTGGCAGACTAAATTCCCACAGAGGCATTTTCTTGCCTGTTTGTTACCTTTACACCTGACAAAGGCTGTGTCTGTGCTAAAGCTGAATTGCTCTGGTTATCCCCCCATTTCTTATTTCCCTTTTAGCTCAGTAGGAAATTTAATCCACTCTTAGACACAGCACAACAGACAGAGGAGTCTGCATTGACATCTGAGGCATTCCATCTAAGTTGTCAAAAAATGCTTTAATGAGCATAATCTATGTGCGTACCTAAAAGTCTAAAATAGATTCCCTCTTCTTTGGAATCCAAGCCACATAATGATTTTGTCTCATGACTGTCCAGTGGATGGACTACAACCCTGACAGAGCTGACCACAAAGCCAGACCTCTCAGGAGGAGTTTGAGAACTCTGAGAATGAAAGGCAGGTGGCTCAGATGAGCTAACAGCAAAATCAGAGAGTAAAGTAGGATTACTTCCATGTTCTTATTTCTGTATAGATCCATGTCATGTAAGTCTGACATCCAGCCTTACCTCTGAGGTTTCAAAGTAATTAAAAGGGCACACGTATGTGTAGTACAACAGATTGAGTCTGTCCTTTGTGCATCAGATCATCTGGATTTATGTAAAACTTGGAAAGAAAAAAATGAGGATTTGGCTAATGATTCACACAAGATGAATTTCTCTTCACTCAGATAAATCCTAAATAGTAGGCTTTTATGGGATGGAGTGTGTAGGTGTCAAAGTGTGAAGCTGTAGTGCTGCCCTGTGTAGTGCAGATGCTTCTTGCCCAATACTTGACAGGCAAGAGCAAGAGACAGAGTCTCTGTTCATGAGCACACGTGTCTTTCCCCAGGAGGGCTGCTCAGGGCTTCAGTAAGGGTTCCACTTGGCCTCGAAGATGCACTGAAGATGGTTTGTCTTGCTTTGTTCTAAGAGCTGACAGACTGAGCACAAAATTGTTTGCCCTCTCTTTTAAAGTAGAAGCAACTGATAAAAAACTTCACCTGCTTGTAACTTTGTTTAAGGGTTTTGGATAGTCTGCAGACCCCTGCACTCTACAGTGATTTATTCCAAAAGGGCTTACTGTGTCACTGGCTGTGTTATGGCCTTTTCTGCCCAGAAAAGCAAATTTGAACCTATAGATTATATTATTATATAATGTATATTTTCTGATCTAAGAAAATAAAAAAATAAAACCAGAACTCCTGAACTTTTTGGGGTACAGCTGTCTGTACCACTGCTGGGTTTGGTCCCTGATGTATTGCTGAGTTAAAGCTCTGAGCCAAACTGAACATAAATCTTAGTTCTGGTATAGCAGAGTAGTGTGTGTGTTCCCTTATCTATGCACTTAGTCCCTGAATCAATTTTTACACGATTTTTGTTTGCAAACTCAAACTTCACACTATCCTTCTCCCTTTCCATCTTTCTCTACTG
Source organism: Notiomystis cincta (assembly GCA_013398075.1). NCBI lineage: Eukaryota > Metazoa > Chordata > Aves > Passeriformes > Notiomystidae > Notiomystis > Notiomystis cincta. Next base: position 9,586 of record VZRX01002043.1, read on the forward strand.
CTTCTGTGTACATGTAGATCCACATAGAAATTAAAGAACTCCCATTATGTATTCATTAAAATTGTTTAATTTAGCTGCAATCTCATTTAGGGAGGTCACACAAAAAATTCAGTGTTGGGAGACAGCCACTCCAGGGCTAAGTTATGAAGAGTCTTTGAGAACTAAGGCAGTTGGAGTCTGCCCACAGCAGCCCCAAGAGCACCCTTTGAATGGCAGCATAAATTTCTGTGTTACCAAGCAGTGACAATGAAGGAAAAGGATGAAATCAATGTCCTGCCTCTGAGAATGTAGCACCAGTTGCAGATAGTGCCATCTGCAGCAGGGTAAGTTAGCCCTTACCTTACCTGGGTACGCAGGCCGGGGTGGATAGATGTCATGAGGGCTCACAGGGAGCAAAACCTCTTTCTAAAGCACAAAGCAGGGAAAAACATAGGTGGAAAATGCGTCCCCTCCTGACAGAGGATGAATCAGGGAGAGGAAATCTGTAAGAAAGGGGATCTTTTCATGAGTTCTAGGTGGTTTAGACATGTGCTTGAGGGAGGCAAAGGTCTGTTAGTTCCTCACGTAAGTAAAGGCAGTATTACTGTGGTTTTGGGGAGGAACCCTGCTCCACACCACTGTGGAGAAGAAGCTGATGAGCTGCTTCCTGAATATCACACATTCCCTTTGTAGCCTTGACACACATTCACACTGTGATTCAAGAGTAGCTTTGAAGCACTCATAGACAAACACAGGGAAATCTACCAGCTACCCTGAGATTGCTTATCAACAAGACTTGTCCCCTAGTGCCCTAATATCAAGGTTGAATTTCGTTAGCACCGTCATAGGAAAAGCAGAAAATATCTGGAATACAGGTAAATGAAGATTCCCATAGAAGCTGCTGAGAAGCTTTATTTGGAGATAGGTAAACAGCAGGAATCAGATGAGAGGGCTAGAATGTATAGGACTTCCTGGTGAAATTTATGAAGAGATAGAGTTTCAGCTGACAGAGATTTGCATTTGCAATGAGATTGTTTGCATTTAGCCCAAAGAATTGTACAGCTCAGCACAGTTTGTAGACCTTCATAGATCCCCCTGCTCACACATGAGAGAGATTTCTTCCTGTGGTTTGGATGCACCTTGTACATCCTCTCTGGGTTGAAGACCTCGCCAAAGACTGAGGTACAGAGGCAGGTACTGAGAACTCCAGTTTCTTTACTGACACCTTCATGTTTTTAGTGCAATGAGTCCAGTGCAAAACTCATGATTTTACATGCAGTAGAAACATTGATTTGGAAACTATTGACAAGAGCAATGAAAGATAATGAACACTGACCACAACTTATGCTAGTGGAAACATATATATATACCATAAATTACTACAGGCATTTCCAACCTGGTGCTAGGAAGAACAATATTAATGTAATAAATGGGGCCCCAATACTCATCCCTCATTTGGAAATTATAACGGCACATCTTCTTATATTTACAAGGCAGAAAATATAAATACCATTGATTTGCTTGTGGTTTTCTCTGAGAGACTAGGTATCTAAAGCTCTTGTCATAGAAATTAAAGCAAAGATGTCTGTAAAGTTTCACTAAGGATATTGTTCACATCTTGCCTTCAACCAGAAATTGCATCAAAAAAACATCTTTTACATGACATTTCCTTGGTCTCTCTGAGATCACTTGAGTAGATAATCCGAAAAAATAACGCATTTTTATTAAGTCATGTAGTTTTAATAAAAATACATCCAAGACACACAAAGTGGTCTGGGTTTATAATTCTAGGAAGCAGAAGCTTCAAAAGGCCCAAGTGAATGCTAAGGTGTTATGCAAACAGAAGTCTATCTTCTCATACCTTAATTCATTACAGATATTATTCTGGAGGTGTTCTTACATGGCATGAGCCTTGGCTTCATCAATATCTCATTTTAGAAGGAAATGGACCCTGAAAATGTACCAGTCTTTTCCAGGAGAAAAGAATGGGGCAGGATGCACACTGCAATGAAGTTGAGCTATACTATGTGGCTCTGGAATTTGAGAGCTGTCTTTTCCCTTTTGGTGTCCTTTCTACCCCAAAGAGCTTAGCAGAAGCACAAAGAAGCTGTTTCATCCCTGTCCTATGCTCATTTTATGACACCAAGCTTGTGACAATTCTCTGACCTAAACAGAGACAAACCACAGATGTGGCAGGCTCTGGAAAGAGGAAGAACTGGAACATTTCTTAACCTCCATTCTTCACTGCTTTTAGCAAGACTTGCCAAGCTCATGTGCCTAAAGAGAATACTAAAGTGGCTTGGGCATGAAAAGAGCCTGCTGAGAGGAAGCAAGAAAAATGCCAGGTGAAGGACAGGGCTATCTAAAGTGGCATGGTACATGTCTACCTACTACCTCTAAATAAAACACAGAATTACATCTCAGAATAAAACTCTAGCCTCTCTAAACAAAACACAGAATGGTGGGACAGGAGTTTACAGTCAATGCACACATCCTAGTTATTGTAACTTGCCTTAGTAAATCTGTATGTATATTCATGTTTTACGTTTGTAACTCTTTACTCAGAAATAGCATAAAGGACTGTATCACAAAATACTCCTCCATTTATAAAATTCCTAACAATTCTTTTCCTCTTGCCTTTTAGTCCTTTATTTTCTAAGATCACTGTTTTTTGTTCTAACAATTTTAAGAACACTATGCAAAGGCTTAATCTGTACTCACGTTATATTGTTCCAAATTCATATGCTGGTAATTTAAAAACATTCTCTTTTACAGAAGAGTGAAACTTTTCTATGACCTGCACTGTATTTTCCCCCTATTTCAGTCTGACCAATTTTAGTGAGGGTACAAAAATAACTTTTTTCATGCCTAACAGTAATTCAGATCATCAAAACAAGGAGGCTTGGATGTGAAAGGAATCCAAAAGAACTGTACATCCAGCTCCTAAGTGCTAAGAAGAAAAATGCATAGCTTCTTTCCCTTTCCATGAGATCACAGCTTCATATTCCAAACTGTCTCTGTGTGTTAAAAAATAGACCTGAAGAAGCTCTCAAGAAGACATCTTGTACATGCACTTGACCCAAAGCAGGATCAGCCCTCATTCTTATCTAATCTTAAAACTCATGGCTGGACAAAGACAATGCAACCTTTACTAAGTGTTGATGTCACTCTGTCACTGTCCTCAGATAGAGTAAAACAGGAAACTTTGCAGGACTATTTAGTATTTTTTAAGACTTGTCATGGCCCTGAATTCACCCTACCTCTTTTGAAGCTAAAAATCTCGATTTCTTTCAAGTGTTCGCATTTCAAATTTTTTTGAAAGCTCTGAACATTTTTGTTTTCCTCTTATTGCCGCATTTTAATTAGTCCACAGCTCTCTGGAAGTGTCATGTGCAAATGAGGCACAGTACCCTGATTAAAGCTGTGTGGAATAGAAGGATTATTTCATATGTTTTGTCTTAGGTCTATGAAAACTCTTTTTTATGGTGTCTGTCTTGCTCACCACAGTACAGCTTTACTGACTCACATTTGGCTTCCCATCCACCCTAAGAGCTATACCATTTCTGCTATACTACCTAGCTGTTCCATCTCTTTCCTGTATCTGTGAGGCTGCCTTGCACCCTTCTACACTCCAGGCTCTATTTTTATAGAACTAATTTCTTCAAATTATCTGGTTTGG
>VZRX01002049.1:0-27494 GCA_013398075.1 Notiomystis cincta
AAAACAATTTTAACCTGTATTGATCTAAGTTCTGAATTCCAGTGAGTGTGACACCAGCATAAGTTTCAGTGGAGCTGCTTCTCCAGTTATGGGGTGGAATAGCCTGGCCAAGGCACTGACTTTTTTGCAGGCTGATATGAAAATACTCAAGGGACAAACCATGCCTTTGCACACCAGCCAGGCCTGATGACCAACAGAGTGAAACAGAATACAGACTGGCTTCTCAGACTGAAACAACAGCAATGCCTCCAAACAAAACCTGCCTGCTGCTGCTCTAAGAGCCCTGAAGTTCTCAAGTGACTTTGCTACTTGTCAGACAGTCAGACAAACCCAACTGCAAGTTGCTTCAGCCAATTTTTTTTTCATCTGAGTGTAGTATCCTCTGGTCCCAGGCTGATTGACTACACACAATTGCCTTAGAAAAACTAAAATGAGGGGGAAATGGGAATGTGCATCTACTCGGAGTCTCATGAAGATTTTCAAAGGACTGCACTTACTCAGCTGCCAGATCCCTGCCTAACATGACAAATTTTGTTATAAGAGAAGATTCAGACTGAGAGTGCAAGGTACCAGAGGAAAATGAGCACCTTACCCATAAGATAACAAGGAAATCTCATATTCTCTGCAGGTACAACCATAACCTGAAGTTCCAGCACTGAATGTTCTGCAGTCTAAAGATAGAGAACCCACTGGTGAACAGTTTATAGCTCTGTTTTCTCTCCTGGATCATTGTTCTGTGTTTCATTTGTGGTGGATTGCAAGTAGAAGAAAACAGGGAACTATGGATTAGAAATTTTATAATTTGCTTTGGGACAGCTGGATTCATTCCCCAAGTATTCCTCTGCAGAGAGAAGTCTGGTTCTCTGCCTCTTCAGTCACCCTCATTATTGCAAACAAAAAAGAGAGCATGGGATCTCATCAAACTCACAGTAATTTCATTTTAGCTCTTCTAATGAGGGTTGTATTATTTCCAGGGTGGCTCCCATATGTAAGGATCTGGATCCCTTCTGAAAGGAAGAAATTCACAGAATGAATTTTGTTCTCCTTTCTGATATGATATATTAAGTGCTATCCAGTGAAATGGTTCAGTTACTAAGGTTTAAGATTTGTTCTCTGGTTATATCATTTACTACTAGGCAATGCTGCTTTCTTTCTGGAAAACATGAGCCTCACCAAAAAACCTAAAAATAATGGCTATATGAATTCTTAGGGAAACACCGTTCCCCCTTTTAGCTGTTCTTTTTTTGATAGGAAAAACCCCAAAACAAACAAAACCCAAACCCTTTCAGGTGTGCCATTTTAAGATCATATAAAAGCATTTAATTTTTCCCTCCTGGATGCAAATCTGTGGTAACTGATTTTTTTATTTTAATGTGCATGTGTAACTGCTTGGATTAGTAACACTGCCTACTTCAACCCTGTTACTTAGAGCTGCCTGCTTCCAGCATGTATCAGAAGTGGAAAACACCACACTGAACTTGAGTAACTCCTGCAGAAGGGTTACTTAGAATTTTCCATCTGACTCTGACTGTTGTCCAAAAGGTGGCATCAAGATTTATTTTCTTCTTTGGATTTGGCAATATCATTGGTAATTTGGCATTTGGCAAATTGGCAACAGATTGGTAATTTTGCCTGATCTCCTTTCCCTTTGACTTCTCGGGGTTTCTTATTAAAAGTACCCCATCCATTTATTGACTTATAAAAATCAGGATTGGTTTGGGATAGAACTGGCAAAAAGTGCTGGAAAGGCAGTAACCTGAACCCCCCCAAGTGAAATAAAATTTGCAGACAGATATTACTGTTATGGGAGATAATAAGGAGAACTGTTTAGATATGAAGTTATTTTTATTTTCATAATATGCCACCAACTGCTGCATGCATGAGGCACTCTGTTACTGAATTCACCTTTGGGAAATACTGATGAAGAAAAAGATTCAAACAAACTGCACTGGAAGGGTTCCACTAAGGGTCATGACTATTCATCTGCCTCCTGTTTGAAATATCTTTTTATTCTGTCCCCAAAAGGTAACACTGTGGGCATTCTCCCTCAAATAGCTCATCCCCTCAGCTACTTTATAAGCACAACTGGCCTTATACACATTAAGGCCTGGAGAAAACTCTCTATCTTTTCTCACCACACCCTCTAAACATCCACTGGGACCCCTATGGGTGTCATTGCTCCTTACAGCAAACCATCAACAATCAGCTTATTTATATTCTTGATGAATCCCAGCATTGTTTGTGCTGGCTAGTGTGCCACATTGTAGAAGAGCAGAAAAGGCTGAGACACACACCCAGAACAAATATTCGAGCACATATATCAGATGCACCATTGCCTGCTTGCAGGAGCCCCTGAGGAAATGCTGCCTTCTTCAGGAAAAGGGAGCTGTGTGGGCAAACATACAGTCCAGGAGCTGTTTAGGGCTGCTCTTCTGACTGTTCTCAGAAGGAAGGATTTTGGATGGTGCCTTGTCCTAAGCAGCTCCTACAGAGCTTCCATCTGACGCTGTTCCTGCCCAAGGGTCCTTTTCCTTCATCCTCTCCTCCCTGCTGTCACCTACAGAAGCAAGGTCACCTAAGTGGGAGGTCCATTTAATTTATTATTCAAGCATTTAGAAAGGTATAGGTTCAGCTGAGATATCTGGTGAGCCAACAGTCACACCACTTTATTTGAAGTACAAACATTTTAATAGTCAATATTTAGCCCCAAATGTAATCCCAGTAATTTTTCAGTGTTCCTTATAGCTTAATTTTCTGTTACCATTTAGCCAAATATACTAAAGGTTTCTGGATTACAAATTACCTGAAAACCACAACATTTAATGACATTAGATTAAACTTACTAATTTTTTCCCTTACAAAACTAAACATAGTATAAATTCTTTTTCAAAAATTTTATTGCACATTTTATGCTTTGAGAAACACTGAAAGTACATGGTTTCCACCAAGCACACGTGACTCAAAGGAATAAAATCTGCAGTTAGGCTTGTAAAAAGTATATTATTTTTAAAGCCCTAACCCTATGTAGCGGAAAAGTCTTGTATGTCTTTACCTCTTTTATAGGCGAATATTAAGTGCAACCCCAACCCTTTATAACAATGTATCATCTGTTTCAAATTGGAAGGAAATCAACTCTCTAATATGGTAAAATAACATATAAGTTAATTTTCTAATTGAACTCTCTGGTCTTGGACTGCCTGCAATAAACCTTGACAATCTGAGACCCAAGCAAGCTCTGGTATTTTGGAGAGTGGCTTGAATGTTACTAATTATAGATAGCTGACTATTTCCACCAGTATAAAAAAACACCAGTTGCCTGCACATTCAACATTCAGGGCAAAAACCACACTAATGCCATATTATCGTTGAGAACTGAAACCCGCAATATTCAGGAAGTTCTGAGCCCTGGTTCTCGTAGTAATTACAGCTCAGCAGCATCCTCTCATGCAGTGTTAGGAACCAACTCAAATCTCATCATTAGCATATTCACAGGACAACAGGGCTTTTCAGACACTTGCAGCCCTTGGGTTTTTTTCCCCAGACAGTGTTAATGACAAACCACAGTGGAATTCAGGTGCTTGTGAGCCAGCAAGATTTTGAATGACATTCTGGAAAGGAAAAATTTCCCAGCACTAGTTGTAGTTGTAGGGTTATAGCTATTTAAAGGCTGTTCTGCTGAGCAGTGAGGACATGCACGGTGCCTTTCCCTGTCCCTGACTGCTGGTTACAAATTGTTATTATGAGGTATGTACACTGCATGAGGTATGCACAAACACTGGACAGAGCACAGCTTAGGAGGTCTGAAGTCCTCATTTTTGGAAACATTGACACTCAGAGATAAAGATTGCAGGCATTCCCCATATCTAACAAACAGGACTGGAATGACAATGAAGAAAACTATATTCCTTGCTGAAAAGGCCATTTTGTCTCCACTCAACAGCCCCCCAAGGTGTAAACCACACAACCCCAGCTGATGCTCTCTCTCCTCTGTGCACTGGAACAGGTCTTCCAGAGGAAGCTGCCAGCAGGAATCCCAACAAGCCATATCATGGAGGTCACATGGAATTAAACCCATAACTGCCAATAAGTTGTCAAGCATATCTGAAAACAAAGTCCAATTAGAAGGAGAAGAACCACACTGAAATGGTTACACAGGAAAGATAATATGGGAATGCATTTGTGTGAACTACTTTGTCTTATGCAGGGCTGAGAAAGAAAAAGAAAAGATATCTTTCTCCTAGCCATTAGAGGAAAGACCTCTACTATTCTGACAGACAGTGGCCAAGTACACTGTTACCACTTACAAGTCCCCCAGTTAGCAGGAAAAGTCTCATTAATATTGTATATATGTATTGGCTCACAGTGGGCTTCCCATAGCCCAAATATAGAAGAGAAGACTTTTTTCCCTGAGATCAGTGATCTTTGGTTACATCGTGTATTTCCAGTTTCCATTCCAGCATCAATCTAACAAATCCAGACTTCAATGATGGGTTTAAACAAGCTTCAAGCATGAGAAGAATGCCTTTATTAAAATATGAATATGTAGGCTTGTGCTTTGTGCAACTTGGTGTTCCAAAACAAAGTTTATTTTACTCTACAAAAAATGAGACAGCCCCAGAATTAGTAAAAAAAACCCAAAAAAACCCAACAACAACAAAAAAGTGTTCATTGATACAGCTATTAATCTGCTTCAGTCTTCTGAAGCACCACTTTGGGTACAGTTTGGGTACAAAACCATTACCTACAGTTTTTAAAACACTTAGATAAAATTCATTTCTACATCCAAGTAAGGTTTGGGTTCGGTTTTTTGGTGGGTTTTTTTACATTCAAAAATAAAGTCTGATTCCTAAGTTGTCTTCTTGGAATAGGTCTCCTGAATCCTTTTTTTTTTTTGCACAGCTGTGTTAACAGTAAAGTGTAGCTTTAGATGGACAGGCAAGTAGAAATATCCTTTAAAAGTGAAAAGAGAATGAGCCTTTCTTCTCACACTACCCTGCTAAACTCAACTAAGCCATAAGTTTACACAGTAGACATAAAAACTGATAGTCAAGACACTCAAGGCTAAGGCTTGAAATGCATGGAAGAGAATTAATCCACAGTGGCCTCTTCAGAAGCAGAGTGGATATCTGACCCATGTATGAACAATCCCTGTGAGCAGGTACTGAGCCACCCCGTGCATTTCTTCATTTGCTCATTCTGAGATTCATACCTCCAGGCCAATGAGCCTATTCACTAATTCTCCAAGTCTTCACTCGTTTGTTTCTTCCCTCTCAGTCACAGTTTACCACAGAAATTTATTTAATAGGCATTGAGTGATACACAGTTTTCAAGCAGATAGTTTCAGGCATTTGAGCAAGCAGCTCTCCTTCTGTGAGGAGAAAAAAATTGATAGGTGACATACAGCTCCAGTCAAATTAGATTTTAAATCCCTTTCCCTTTGAAATGTGTGGCTTGTAATACCTGGTCAGTAATGCAAAATATCCCCTGCACTTACACAGTATCCATCACAGAACTGCCTGTTCTAATCTCAACTGTAAAAAGGCAGCTAAAGAAACCTCATTGTTATTAGGGCAATGTTTTATCCAACACCAGACCTTCAGCATCACAAGAGTCAGGAAATTGTTACTTCTCTCTTTAGCTTTCCTGTGGAAGGAGTAGAAGGAATCATAGAAAGATACACAGTCAAGTTACTTGTTCATCTTCAAACAGCAACACTGATCTGCAAATTAACAATCCTTTCACATCTAGTAGTCATCAACACACCCTCAAGAAAGCTACAGAACTAAATTTATCAGAAACAGAAATTATACCAAAGGTAGGGAACTTCTCTAGAACTGTCTAGTTGGAAGAAGGAAGAAAGGCTTAATGTACTCACCAGCTGGCAGATAAACTTCTTTCTAATTAAGCTTTCTAATCTGGGAGGTCATTTATCTCTGCATGAAGTTGGTTTTTTTTAATGGGAGAAACCAAATCTGGTCCTGTAATACTCATGGCTGTAAATGCAGATGAAGCTGGGTTGTGCCAAACAAAAAAGGACAAAGCAGTCTAGGTGCAGAGCCAACTGTAATGCACACCAGTCACGACCTTGAGCAGAGAAATGCTGCAGTTCAAGAGATCAACTAGAGTTTAAAATTTTATTGCATGAGATTTTCTTTGAAAGCCCTGTTTGACTTTATGATTCCTCTTCAGTGACAAGCTTAATATCTATACTAAGACTGCTGTAGCAAAAACCATACACAGGAAAGTGAATTTTGAACATGCTTTCAATGAAAAGCAATTTACAAGGCATCTTGGGGCGAATCTTCAGTGAGCTGTACAGGGTATTAGCCACCTGACTTGCATTAGCATCAATGAGAAATGGCACTTAAACCTCTGCACACTGAGCTAGAAATCTATCTGCTTGTATTGAATCATCACATTTTAAATATGACTTCATAACAGAAAAAAATGCTGTTACTGGAAATATGGAAGTGTACAGTGGTTACAAGTGGTCTGAACTGAGAGGATCTTGTAGTTTGTGTATTAGATGTGTATGGATAAAGAGGTGTGCTTAGATTAATGTACAACAGTGACAGGCCCAATTATCTCTCAGCAGTAACCTCCACTGTTTGCAGTGCTCTGTGAGAATATTCATATAAATAACTTTTGACCATGCAGTAGACCCCAGACATGGTTAAAACTGCCCCTGGTTGTTGATGCTGGTATTTTGCAGTGACACCTCATTTATCCTAGAAGAGCATGACTGCACTGTCTGCAACCCAAAGCCATGTTCAGGTTACTCTTTTAAAAGTTGCACCATGCAAAATATTTGCAAAGGACAGGTATCTAAAAAAAAAAAAAAATTAAAAAAATGTGGGGAGCTCACTTTTCTTGACATGACTATTTTTCTGTTGCACTTTAATAAATAATTAGAACTTATAAAATCCATATTTAAAAGCCCATATATAACCAAAACTTTAGAGTGAGAACCACTGCACTAATTTTTCTGGAAAAAGTGAGGTGCGACTTTCAGCAATTAGAGGAAGTAGGAAATATATTACTCCAGCATCATGCATTTCCACCTGGATTAGGCATTCTCTAGAGCCAGGATGGGCAAATGGACAGGCTTTAACTTTCTACTTCTACTATTCTATATTTACCACTGAACTCACTCCAAATCACCACTCCAGTAGAACATGGGACAAATGATTCTCCCTTTTTAACAGTGTTGGCATATGCAAAATATTGAGGTTAGATCACTCTAAGGAGTTTATAACTTTCTTAACTGATAAATCACCTCACTTGTGATTAGGACATTTTGGACTGAAACCAAATCAGCATATTGAAGGAACTGTCAGCACACTCTTTATTGTAAGGAAGCAGGCTTTTTACAATACCCAAAAATGAGTGAATTTAATTATCAAAAATATCTTTATGTCTTTCTGCCACAGCCTATTTGTCTAGACTTCAAAGGACAAAGATGTACAACAGAATCAGAGGAGAAAGTTACTGTTTAGATTTTTCATGTGCTTTATGTCTACTTGTCTTTTTAGTTTGGAATAGGAAATAAATTCTGATCTTCCTTGTGGTCAACTCACATAATTACTGCTCATTTGTGTGGAGGAATGGGACAGGTCTGAAATATGCCAGTCAAGGCTAAAAGATGAAAAAGTTTTAACAAGAATGCGTAATAAGCATATGGAGAAGAACAAGTGCTGACTGCAAAGCATAGTTGATAGAGTTGATACAAGACAAAATGCTTAGGAAAACTGAAACCAGCTCGTGGGAAACCTGTTCTATCACTCTCCATGTCACAGCCATAACCTGACTTATCTGCCTGCCCATAATAGTGAATTAATCATACTTCTACTGTTTGTCAACAACATGTGTTGCATATAGGCATAAATTGGAGCAAAAAGAGAAACTTCACCCCCAACCTAACCTCCCTGTGTGTGCTGTTCAGAGAGCCAAAGCTCTTCCATTTCTCCTGTTGCATATTCATATTATGATAAATATTCAATCATTTATGAATGCTGTAGCAAGGTAGTGCCCTCAGCTTCTTACTTCTCACCACCTGACCATCAGAAATATCCTTGTCTGCAGGCTGAGGTTGTGGAACCCTGCTGAGATTAATTCTACCCAAAAAAGAGCCAAGGTGAAGGCAGAGGGGGTGGTCCTTACACACCATCCATTATTCAATGCTGTTCAACTTGAACAAATCCTGTGTGGTTCCTTTCAGTGCTGTGAGAGTGAATCACAGAATTCTTCAAATAATACAAGGCAAAGGTGAAGAGAAGTGAAAGAATTCTTGTTTTATCCAGTGTGCTGGTTTTGGCTGGGGTAGAGTCAGTTTTCTTCACAGTGGCTACTATGGGGCTATGTTTTGGCACTGTGCTGAAAACAGTGTTGGCCATATTAGGGAATTCCAGCATTCCCAAAGCATTTTACTAACTAAAAGCCCCTACAACCTTGCTCCCTTCAGCAGTGCTCTTTTAATGTCTCCTGAGCCTTGAGTACAGCACCCCACAGTGGATGGCTGCAAAGGAACCAGGTGGAAAGCTGAAGCTGCAATCCACTTGTTGCTTCTTGCATCTGCAGCGTGCCCCCAAGGAGACAGCAAACTTTTCTGGTTATATTCTAGTTCTGTTAAAACATGCCTGCTGTGTACCCTGTGACTGCTGCTCCTTACAGAATGGGGAAGTTTAGGTACCTTGCTTCTGCTCTGGCCGTGCTGAGGGCCTGGAGGTGAGAGAGAAACCAGAACCTGAGGGCACTGTGCACCTTCTGCCTGACAAACAGCTTCACAAGCAGACCCTGCAGCTCGCCCAAGAGCAACGAGTGGCAAGTCACCACCTGGTAACACTGAACATAGGTATATAAATAAGTCATTAAAGGGGTCTATCTAAACAATGACATCATATTGACTGTATCCTGCTCCCACTGATTTGATGAAGATTATAAATTAATCACCACTACACAGTATTATTACATTTAACATGTTACCCAAATGGCCAGTTATTACTGAATATGTGTTTATTTTGTTTAACTGGACATGTATACCTGTTTCTCCTATCAAGACATTCAACTGGTGAGTAATTAAAATTAACAACCAATTATCAGAATTGTTTTTGGGGACACCACAAATAGACCTTTGTAATGGTTTTAATGAAAGCAACAGCTGCTTTTATAGGTCTTTCTGGCTTCATGTCACAGAGATTACTGCAACACAGCTAGAACCAAGTGTGATGCCACATCCCAGTCAAGTCCCCAAAATGTAAAATGTTACAACTGACTAAAAAGAAAGTGACTCTAAATAATCACCTACTAAATAACTGTGAAGTCCCAGTGCAACCTTTACTGCAATATTCCAGAGCTGGCACATTGGATTTCAAATAGTAATAATTTTAGGAAAACAAAAGCACTTTATTACTTCTTGTAGATGTGGGGATTTTTCCTCTTCCCTATGGCTTTAAGTCAACTTAAGTCCCTTAAGCAAAAATAATTCTTTGCATTATGCATTCTATTAAAATAAATAACAGCTAATTAAGTGACAGGCAAGACATAGTACTAAATTCCTAGTGTGAATGAATATCCCATATGGCACCAGGCTTTTTGCCACACTCGAGTAGAGTTGGATGTGAGAGAAAGCTTTGTGGGCACCCTGCAAGAGCAGTTCATGCAGATCAAGAATGTCAAGTGGCAGCCCAGGGGCAAAAAGTGGCCCACAACCCCACTGTACCCGACCCCAGCCAGCCACATGGCTGCTTGGTGCTGCTTGGAGAGGGGCAGGAAAGGGAAACAGTGTGCAGATGGAGTCTGGAAAGTTTCTAAAACTCAAGTGCATAAACGTGGCTGTATCTGGTCTGCCCAAAATACCTCCTTGGGAATACAGTGGCTCCTATACAAAAGCTGGCTATCCCTGCTGTACATAGGCAGTGATGGGTCAGCCAAAAGGCTGTGGGATTTGTGGCAGCACACCAAAAGTTTTCCAGGCTCTACAGGACCAATTGTAATGTGCTCTATTACTGCCTTGCAGCCAATGCAAAAGGGCTTGGGTGTAGAAAATTCCAGCCTAAATTTGGGGATGTGGGAATTCACCCACCATTACTTAGCTGTCTGCACGAATGCTCTGCAAAAAATAACAAACTTCAAACTTTGTTAAAAAAGTGTTAGGGCTTACTACAGGAAAAACTCTATGCACCATTAGCAAGCCCAACCCAACAGGCATTTCTGCACTTCATGAAAGCCAGTTAAGTAGATGACTATCAGACTCAGGCAGCAGTCTGCTGGCAGAGGGGAGCAGATTACCCCTTTATATGGTATTTGCCCAGCCAAACCAAATCCTGCAGGGAATAGGGATTGGGACTAGGGTCGGTGGGTTAGGTAAAGTGCTTATTTTAACCAAATATAAGCTAGTGTGCTAACACAAACCACCTAAATTTCCCTACAAGGGTGGGAAAAGCACATATGTTATTTATTTTCAAGTTCCACGCTGTAATAATCATTTATCTCCCCGATTTATGTGCATGTATAAATTTGTATGCAGATTTAATGTATCTAATATTTGAGGATGAAGATGGGAAGGCAGGAAGGTTAAGAAAGAAATTTATTATGGCTTAGGTATAAGAAACACAAGGTCAGAAGAGCATACAAGATCTGAGATGGCCAGAAGCCAGAAGTTAGGACACAGCAGAGTAGTGACAACCAGAATTTAAACAAGAAGGTCCAGTAACCAAAGAAAATCACACACCAAGAAATAGAGCAGGGCAGACAAAAGGAGAGAAAGGGAAATAGACTTACACAGCAAAAACGTGAAGCATAACCAAGAAACATGCTTAAAAATGCAAAATAGCTGGCAGGGTTCCTTTGCAAACTCAAAGAAAGGGATACCACTCATGGCCCAATCCCCTCACCCTCTGCCAGCCTCCTTGCAGGCAGTACCAGTGTCCAGCTGCAGCTCTGATGGCCTTGAGGAAGATTGCAGGGGGCTGCAAGGATCCAGTGCTCAGCTGCACCTGAAGAGACAATTATTGTTCTAAGGCTTCCATTATGACTGGGCTCTCTAGAAGCCAAATTATTAATGAATAATGGGGAAGACCCACAATATTGATTACTAAAAGAGGAAAAGAGTCCATAATATCTTCTTTCACATGATGTCAGAATTATAACAGGCAGCAAATCCTTAATTGAATGGTTTCTTTTTTCTTCTGTTTTTGTCCTAGCAGAAGTATTATGAAGCAATCCAAAGAAATGTTTAATTTAAAGGTTCTCACCTGAGAAAAGAGCCAAATTAATGATACTGAAAATGTCAAAGCAACATATCAACAGTCCTAACCATGGCAACAAAGACTGGTACTTTTTAATTTATTTTGGAGCAAGTGCATGTGTTGAAGCTTTGGACTCTAACTTGGCTATTAATTTCTGTGATGTGGTCTTGCAGTTTCTGCTGGAATTTCATAAAATATGCCCTTTTTTATGGATCTTTATGATACTTCTTTTTGTCTCTGCTTGACAGTGCACAGCACCTCTGCTGTTTATAACTTCCAGCCCCTCTCTCTGTCCCAAGAGGCTGAAAGTGTCACCAGTCTGGTGCTGTGTCAGCTTACAGGACTTTCTGATTGCATGCACACACACTGAGCAGAAATAAGGATTACACACCCAAGATACAGTTGAAACCCACTGTGAAACAGAAGTACATGAATTAGTGCCTACTACTGTTCTGTTTAGAGAGCATACATCACATTTATTTAAAATCATTAAAGACATTTAACTGCACTGCAAGGGAAACTCTCTAATCTGCCCACTGGGCCAATCCTGTATGAGTTTCTTTTCAGCAAAGGCAGGAGGCAGAGATCCTTCATCTAACTTGATCAGTCCTGCTGAAATCAGTTAGACAATCAGCATGGGCAAGAGCTGGCCAGGGTTGGCCCCATTGTGACTTGTCCAAGACGGTCATACATATGGCATGCAACATGCTCAGTAATGAGTTTCATGAGACAAAGATTATTAGAACTCACATCTGAGGGTTTTCAGTATTCTTTGTGGGCTTCAGTCCTTATTTACAACAGAGAAAACCAGATTAACACCAGTTTATAAACATGAAAATGTTTAACTCCTACATGTTAAAGAACTACAGTATGTTAAAAAAGGTCAAAGTGATAATCCTCTGTAGAAAAGAAGAATGCAAACAAATATCAACTAATCAAGGAACACATGCTGTTTTTCAGAATGCTAATATAAAGATTAATAGCTCTTCCTTGACATCCAAGTGCTTTTGGAAACTCTTCATGTTAAAACACTTTGTAAATCACTTTTAGAGAAAGAACATTCAGGGAGCTCCATTTAATCAAATTAACTACTAGGGAGCCTTGATAACATTCAATAAAACTGCATGTACTTGAGAATTCTCATCTCTGTTCCTAGGATATGTAATTGTTTATGTTGCTTTACACCATTTTGCATTGCTGTGGAGCCTTGAGAGAGAATTAAAAATTTTTGAAAAGACTGTTCATCTCCCTTGTGTATACTCATCTTGGACCCTGTCCTGGTCACAGTGAAGTCAAACTGTTCCCCATGAATCCCTGGCAAAAATCCCAGAGACTGCACTAGGAGTAAGAACAGACACATAAGGCCTGATCCAAAACCCCCTGAAGTTGATGTAAGACTTTCATTTCTTTCTAATAGGCTTTGGACCTCTCCAGGAAACTTGTTTAGGACTGCTGTTTTAAACAAGGTGCAAGGAGGCACAGGGCAGATTTTGGTCCTGCCTGGCCCTGTGTCAGGAGCCATGAATGATGTTTGTGCCTAAGACCAAGCACACAGACAGCAGCCACAAGGTACTGTGTGAGCTAAACCCAGACGAGGCACAGGGTAAAACCCAGAGCCCACAAGGGCAGGGATGCTTTTTTCTCCTCTCCATTCTGCTGCTCTGGGCATGCTTCAGCAACAGGAGTGATGGAAACAGACATAGGAGCCTGTCCAAATTGTATTGTGGTCCCCAGCCTCTCTAGCATCACTTACTGGAAGAGGAAACATCCTCAGGGTCTATGCAGGAGCTAGCCAGAGAAACCCCAGCAAAGGACCTGCTGGCTCACTGCAATCCCTGCTGCTGGCATGTGGAATATTCTTCTCATATCCAGCTCAGTACCTCCCACACAACTCCTCCACTTTATTTCTTGTCACTTCAGGATTCATTCTATAAATGGCACCAAAATTTAAACTGACACCATATTTGAGAAAGTAGTTAACACAAAAAGGTCGTAAATTGCTGAACCCAGTTGTTTTTAAGAATCACAGAGCTGTGTAGTCCTGAGCTTCCATAAATTTTGCCACTGACTTGTAAAGTGTGACTAGGCCTTTACCCTCCCCATGGCTTTATTTTTCCAACTGTAAAATAGACATGTTATTACTGAGCATAATTGGAAATTTTCGAGATGTCTTGCATGTTGTTTCAAGTATCCAAAGCTCCACTCACAAACCCTGGGTTTCATTCTTTTGACCTAGATCTAGACTGGAATTCTGAAGTCCTGGGACATGTTCATCTCTAGAGGTCTGCTTTGGCCAGAACCAAAGCTCTGGACACAGAACTAAAGTTCTGGGTGGTTGGCATCCTGCAAGGGTACATAGGAAAACACACACAGAAACTCGGAAGGGGGAAGGTGACAACAATATTTTTAACCCATCTGCATTTCCCACAACTGACATTAAAATATGCAGGGATGTATTCTTTATGAGTAGACACATAATCATTTTGGGGTCTGATGTTCCTCCCACTGAAATACAAGAGAGAAATTACATATCATACACAGTGAAGATTTTGACATTTGATTCCTCCCACATATTTGAACGAGAGGAAGGCATTAAATGCCAAAACCAAAAATGAGCATGCAAGACCTATCCTTCAAAACTGGAACTCATTCCAAGGCACAGCAGCAGTCACTTTACTTTTACACTGACCTGCATCCCACACAATACAGACCCAGTGGTTGTTTTTCAATTAACAAGACAATTTTTGCTATTTCTAATGGAGCGTAGAAGACTTATCTTCTATCATATCTTCTACAAGTGTATGTAGGTTAACAAGAGGAATTCATTACTTCAATTTCCTTCCAAATCTAATAATTTGTGGACCATTTTATAAGTAGAGTTTCTCTTTTCAGGTTCCTCCCACAGACAAACTGAAATCATGTAGATGTACAGATCGAGATGTACATTACATATGAGCAACTATTAACATGGGCCTCTACCATATCTCCAAATACATGGGCTCAAAATTGTGTATATGAGAGATTGTATGTAATTTATGCCCTGTGTCTGTATTATGGAGGTAAAAATGCTCTTGCTTGCACTTTATAAATTCCCATCACCACCCTTTAAAACACGCACCCTCCTTCATTGCAATACATTCTCAGGGAGTTCACTCTGTCTGCAGCATGCACAGTTTAGCCTTAGATTATAGGAGCATTACCTTCACCACCAAAAGAGGCTGGTTTTTTGGCTAACATCTCAGTTTGAAACTGCACTGATAATTCTTAAGATGCTATTTTTGGTTTTTAGAGAGAAAAAAAATGGTCACGAAGCATACCAGTAGCCTCCATGTCAAAATTTCATCTTTTTTCATTCTGTTGTTGCAGAAACCTGACATTGTCTGCTGTGACCTGCAGCTACTGAATGCTGCTGTGACACGAAGAGAAAACAACCCCAGAGCCATAGATCAGGTCCTAAGGTTTCTCAACATCATTGAATTAGGGTCTTCCCATCTTAAGCTAAAAACTGCCATGGCTCTTTTGCCATTTACAGAAATGTGAAAAGTGAAAAAAAATAATGCACCCACAGTATGCTTCCATAATGAACTCCTGTGTTTGCTAAGGCTGTGTTTGCAAAAGCACTCTGGAGAGTAAGGACATGAACAGGAGCAAAGAATTGATGACTTTGTCAAGGTCAACTCCTCTGACTCAGTGATATTCCCCTTTTCTCCTCCAGGTTTGAAATCATGGAGTGAATGCAGAAAAATGCATGCCAGATATCATTTTGCTCTCATTGCACCAGGTCTCAAAAGCTGCTCAAACCTGGCATGCCAAGATTTAATCAAGAGATCTCCAGGGCCTGCAGAAGGTGACAATAACCACGTAGCAGAGGAGACCTATTGACAGAGCTGAGTCAGCCCTGAGCTGACACACAAGTTCATTTGTAACTGCTGTGACACTGCTGGAGTTTTAACACTGTCTTGCCAAACAAACCTAAGTCCATATTAGCTCTTGGAAAACTCTCAAAACACACCATTATTGCAAATTCTGGGTTTACAAACTGAGCATAACTGAATGCACCTGTACTAACAGCAGTACCTTTGTCATTGAAAGAATCTTATGAAAGAAACAGTTTTGGTGCACCACTGACATCCACTGTCTTTGCTGTAATGTGAGCAGAGTCTGACTGAAAAGACCACTGACTGGCACAGAGTAATGTCATGATTCAATTAAATATAGGGGAATGAGGGAGTTGAGAGTCACTCTGACCTACAGAGGAAATATTTAGTACTTCAAAAAACCACTTCAGACTGACACTGTGACTCATCAACGAAGATAATAAACCCAAGGTAACTGAATTTTAAAATTTAACTAAAACTTCTAAACTTCTAAAAATAGCCTGTGGTAGCCCAACTGAAATATATATTCCTGTCCTGTAGAATTTTTATTGGGATGACATATTGTTGAATTGCTTGTCTCACCTAAAATGCTGGGTTAAGGCAAATAGTGCAATTTCCCGAAAAGTACCAAAAAATACTTTTGCTTGGAATGTTTGTTTTTCTTGCGAGTCAGAGTTCTGTTAAAGATCCTTCCCATGTTCTCCAAGGAGCTTTCAAAATCCAACAAGGTTCCCAAGTACAGATGTCTACAAAGGGATCACCACACCAGCATATGTATTTATACAGACACATTTTGGCATTTGGCTTTCTCTGTTCCACATCAGAAGTTGGTGAATTTCTCCACCACAGGGATAGAATCTCTCTCATGAGTAAACTGAACCTCACTGAAGTGGTTTGGGACAGAAGAAATTAAATAAGCAAGCACTGTGCCAAACATGTTCTTTTAGGCCAGATCATACCCATTTCTGGAGCTCCACTATCTGAGAAGACAGAGATGTGGATTTGGACCACTGCAAAATTTGGAAGAATATCTCAGAACATGAGTTGAGTTCTGTAACCACAACCAACATCCTTTAAGCTTGTTTTTAGGAGCAACTACTGTTGATGTAACCAAAATGTCCCACTAAGAGAAGATGTGTTCTCGTCTGAAATCAGCCTGAGATTTCCAGCACATGCAACCTGCACACAAATGCAACAATAAAATGCAGCCATAGAAAGTGATGCCCATCAATTAGTGTAAGAGTAACCATTCTGAACATGCACATACGCAGACCAATTCTCAGAGGAAGCAAGGTTTGTCATTATTAATTCTGTCCTTTTACTTTCAACTGTCCAGATATAAGAAAAGCTCAAACAGTAGCTAATATGATCAGATGTATGCACACTAAATCACAAATTACTTTTTAAATTTCAAGCTCCCCTCTTCTCTTGCCAGACTTACAGACAGAACAAAACTTTATAAGCTGATTTAGAGCAAACAGGTATAGCTGGGGAAACAAACAGGGAAAAATTAAATAATAATTTTTTAAAAAAAATTAAAGGACTGTAAAGTTCTACAGGCAGCAAAATCAAAGGCATGCAGCAAATCCATGACATTGCTGGAAATGTACACAGGCTAAAGGGCTGCAAACCAGAAACAGACTGAAACATGACACAGTGCTAACATCCAACTGCTCTTGTAGGGTGCTGCTAATGAAAGGACAAAGGAAAAATTCCCATTTTTCCTCTCCCTTGATGAAAGCTGATATAGGCAGTCTGCCTTCCACCAGGAGTTACTTGTCATGGAGACATGAAGACTTTTTTTCTCAGGAACATCTTTGGTTCCCTCCTTGGTTCCTCCCCTTCCCCAATCACTTTCCCGTATCTCAGGTCAATAACTGCTGGTGGCAGAAGTAAAACATTCACTACACATGTGTTAAAATAAAATTCTCCTAAAAGCTATATATGAATATATATGTATTCTATAAATGCACAAGAGTATTCTTTGTCAGATTGAAACTGTCCTTCTGGCCACCAGAAGACACAAAAATTCAAAGAATAGATTAAAATTTGCACTGATATTAATCATGAATACAAGACATTATGAGAGAAGACATGCCCAAGTGATGCTGCAAATGCACACCTGAGGCACCTCAGAGACCCTGTGAGGGAAACACATACAGTTCTGTCAGGCATTGAGTCCCTAACAAGCAACAGCATTTCAAGAATAAATTTCTTTATTGTGTTTGCTCTGTAAAATATTTAGGTCACTCCATAAAGTTAAATAGCAATAATGAGTACTGATTATTTTTACCAGGTGACCTAATCTAGGCACGTATTTATGTTTTGCAGCATAAATAACTTGTGTTTACAAGTCTCATCTATAATGTTTACAATGTTTATAACATCTCAAGATGTAGGAATAAAATGTTAACCAAGTAAATCTCCTTACTGTTAGAAAGAAATCAGCAGTATTCTACCTAGTTTTTAATCATGAGGTACAAAGTTAGATCACAGGCTAAAACGCAAGTTACTCTGAAGCTCGTTGTAGTTTAATTGCTTCCTTAGGGGTTTCTCTGGCATGAGGAAGTCCCCAGATGGAATGGGACAGATCTCCTGCTATTACTGCAAAGGGCACAGGAATGCCATGAGCTGGGGCAGCAAGCTGAACGTTTGGCCAAATCCCAACTGCGGTGTCTCCTGCCCTGGAGCAAGAACCCAGCTGCTCCAGAGCTTGGCTGACTGGAAGGTCACTCACAGCCATCCTTGTGAGGTCCCATCCATGGCACAGAGTTGCCCTGTAGTCAGGCCAAAGAGTTATTCCCTTTAGAACCCTTTGCTCTTAGCTGTTGTCCTTTCTGGGAGGAGAGAGGGGATGGGGGAAAACATCAGCCAACAGTATTGGTCAACACTGGTCAAACACCCCTGCAGTGAGGGTCATCTTAGATAAAACACACTCTTGATTCTGGTGCAAAACCTCCACACCATTACAAGTAGTAACAGATTAAACCCCAACATTCCAAAGAGTTGCTTTGAGGTTGCCATAATTTTCAGCTCAGCTCATCTACCAATAAACCCAAACAAAAACATATGATGGTCTACAAACAGCAATGATTTTCAAGATTTTTGTTCCAAAAATAAACATGAAGTGTATCCCACACTGTTTTTTAAAAAGTCTTAAAAATTCAGTTGTATATAATTTCAATCAAACCTTAAATGGGTTTAATCCTCAATTAGAGCCCTCAAAGGCTGCTGTTGGCTGTATCTGTGGGCCAATTCCTCTCAGCAAGTCACAACCCCTGATAGATGCACTGAGTTTACATCTCAAGTTGACCTGGAAAGGTGGGGAAATGTGGCTCTTGCCTGCTCTTCTCTCTTCTTCATATGTGGCCAAGAGTCACTTGGCAGTGCAGACTGGAAGAGTGCTGCTTCCAGTTCCCATGATCCACTTCCAGAGGTGAAGATTAGACTACACTCCCTAGATTTTCTTTCTCCAAAAATGTTCTCAGATACTTTTCTGTGATGGATACTTTTCTATGTGCTGATCCAAAAGTGATTTTTGAAAAAGCAAATCAAATTTATTGGTACCAATAGACTGGCTCCAAAGTAGTACCCAAACATTATCAAAATGCCCAATGGTTTTTAAGACAACCTAGACCAAAAACTGAGAGAAGAACAGCAAAAATGTACAGAAATTCAAAAGACACAAATTAATATATTTTTGAGACTATTTTTAATATCAAATTTAACATTACCTTTTAATTTTTTGTTTTAATTTTGTAGCCATGTGAGCTTCATCTAGCCAATACCAAAATTTTCAGCATGCAACCAAAAAGATTGTGAAGCTGAAATGGAAACTGCTTCTGTTCTTAAGACAGCTACTTCAAAGAGACTGATATTAGAAAGAATTACTCTAGAACACCTAATGTCCTAGCTCTTAGTGCTCAACAAGAATTCTACCAGCCTCTTAACTGCAATGTGTCTGGTGACTTAGCAGTTTTCCCAGTGATCAGTCAGCCAAAGCATTAAACCATCATAAGCAATATGGCCATAATCAGTCCCTGTTCCAGTGGGTTTTTCTGATGTCAGAATAATTTAGATGCCTTGATATCTGAAGCAGCTGTGCCAATGAATACGTGAGCAGAGAAAAACACAGCTGCTTTGCAACTCAGGAACACTGCTCTGGGTTTTCCTAAACATCTGGTAAATCAGATGGTCCTTTAAGGCCAAGAGTCATAGGTATAAATGAACTTTTATCTTACCTTTATGCTGGTGGAGATAAGCTTCACACAGTTTCTGAGAGCCTAATTTCCCTAGTCAAGCCTCATTGCATGGAAAACACCTACTTCTATGTCAAGGAGACACTTGCCAACAATATTACTGCTCATTTAAAGACTCTGTTGAATTTGTGTAATTATTTCAGTGGAGATGGCTTTTACCCTGAAAAGTATCCCACTAAAACTTTTAACATGAATCCAGATACATTGGTAAGCTAATTCCATCGAGGACAGTACTAATTGCACTGACTTTAGTGACAGAAACACATTTCTACCATTAAAACTGCACCTGTACCAAGGTGGGAAGGACCACTTTAGCAAAACAACTGTCATTAAGGACTTTTAAGGAGAGAAAGCTCCCCTGGGATTACTAATGATCCCTTCCTGATGGTTCTGTCCCATAATCACTGTCCCTTTTGACAGGGATTAATGCTCTCTCCTCACTGATCACCTTGCAAAGAAACCACACCCATTGATGGCAGTGGGAAGTAGTATCAGCTCTAGAGAAAAGTTTCTCAGTAATTCACAAAGGTTTTGGGTCAGGCCTCCACGTTATCCTTTCAACCAGGCTAAAGGAGTCTCAGGTGAGTAAGTTTCACTGTGAAGAGCTGTCTCTATGCCATTAGGGCCAACTGAAAGAAAAACACACTACGTTCTAAAAATGTGCATGATAAACACAGTATAAAACCAATGAAAAAGTAATATTAAACAAATAAGACCTAATAACTGATGTAAATGAAGCCTGAGACTTTCTATATAATGACAGGAAGCTCCAAATAAAGGGTCCTGGGTTCATGCCCTTCTAAATCATTACAGTTTCCACAGAAAATATCAGCCTCCTTGAGGTTCTTAGGTTAGGGAGATTTATAGTGATAACAATAGCAGTAGTTTATTTGAGACAGTTAATCAAAATTCTAGCACTTATAAGCCCTCTGTGAACACTACAGATTTAAGAAGTTGAACACTAAATATTCAAAAGTAAGCTTGCAATCTACACAAGTACAGTAAATTTCAGTTATGTGTTTCATTATACTGGTGCCTTATTGCTTTTAAGGGGTTTACAACTTGGCTGTAATTATCCACTGTGGGGTAAAATTTGGCATAAAAAGAACTCTTTTCCATTTCTATTTCCAAAGAAAGTTACTTGCTCTCTGCTGGCACTGCATTCCTTGCACATGCAACACTCAGCAAGAGATTTTGGGTGTGCAAACAAAGTAGGTTAGGTCTCTGATTTTGTGGCTTTTAAAAATACGTCTTTCATACACCCAAACCATATTGTCCCTTTATTCACTCATCTTCCATTAATTCAGCCTTCAATTTGGGTTCATGGACTTGGCAAAAATACATGTAATTTGTTTATGAACCAAGTAAAATTATATATATAATTACATCAACCATGAAGGCCTTATTTTCACCAGAAAAGTCAAATTTCCAGCCGGATAACAGGAAAACATGGTGATGGCATTAAAATCCACCAGTGAAAAAATGTCATCACTTCTACTTCCCCACACTGTGCCAGAGACTTCTTGTGTGTCCCCCTGAGAAAGAGGCACCTCAGCACTTCCAACAGCAAAATGGAGAACCAGTAGTTTCCCACCTTGGGATCACGCTCAAAATTCACAGCTAAGCTCTTTGACAGTTTGCCAAAATCCCCAAATAAGGAAATAAACACAGTTATGCTCAGGTTCTACACTCATAACACCTTTGAGCCAAGAGAGATGCCAGCTTCAGATGTTCTCATCCTTGTGCTCAGAGCTCATTCCAGCTCATTCCAGTTTGCAGCACAGATCCAACAATCTGTGATGCTTCCCTGCAAACCAAATCACTGAACTCACACCCTCAGAATCTGGCTCTCCATCCCATGTTTTGGGGTTTTTTTCCAGGAAAAGTACATACTAAGTCTGTCCTGTCCAGAGGTGCAGCCACCTTGGACAAGAAGGGGAGAAGAAGCTCTGCAGGCAGTTGAAGGAGGGGGGTGAATCCTGAGTAAGGGGGCTACAGTTCACCAAAATTGTCCCTTTTGCCATGGTATAGTGAAGGGGGAAAAACCCAACACATGCTGCTAAGAAAGTACTCTGCAGTCACTGGGTAGCAAACACTGGATAAATTCGCTCAGAAAGGAATAATAACAATAATAATAATAATAACAACAACAACAACAACAATAATAATAATAATGATGATGATGATGATGATGTACTTATATAAACAAATAAAGGCAAACTCTGGTGGGATTTCAATGCTTAGAGTTTTGGGGTAAGGCTCTTTTCCTGGATATAACGCAAAGGAATTATTTTAACTTCTAGGCTTGCATGTATTCAGTGTGTTTGGAGGTATAAATCTGCAAGGAGCAGAAAAGAAATGCAAATACCAATATTCAGACACCATTTAGAAGACAGAGGAGAAGTTACTTTCAGCATTCAACTCTAGGTAGTTCTATGCTTTACAAGTTTCCTGGCCTTTCTCTTGCTCCATCATTGTTCCATTCAGTTGGGCCTTAAGTTTTGCCTTATGTCTTGAGGGATATAATCTCTGTCTGTAGACATCTTCTCTATCCTGAATACAAAAGTGTAAGAAGTCTGATTCCTTTTTTTGATTTTAAATTTGAATTCTCTAGATTTGGGTTTCTGTATCTGAATTCTCCAGATACAGGTTTCTCTATTTAAAGTTGTTAGATACTTTTCAGAGATATGCCACTTTAAAGTTGCAATAATTTCTTACAATCCAACACCTTGCAGCTGTAGCTGTTACCTTTGTGTAACAGGCTCAAATCAAATCAGGGTAAGTGGCAACTCCAGAAAAAGAGGGTAATTTGACTGAACTTCTCTGTCTAGATTGAGTCCAGGCTCACCAGGTCTCTGAAGTAAGAAAGCATAAGTATATATGAAATAAAACCCTAGAGGGGTAAAATACAAAACAAAAACTCTTTAGGTTTTTGTTCCTTTATGCTCCACAGTGTTTAATCCCAGAGAACCAATAAATGCAGATGGAGCACAAAAAATATGAACTCACCTTAATGTTGCATTTTTTTATAACTTCCACTAATCCAAAGGTTTGCTTCACAAGTCACGTGTAAGAAAGAGTTTGCATGGTTTATATTCCCAGGATCCCATTATAGTAAAGCTCAAAAACAGTTCACTCAAGTATTAGTAAAACTGAAAGGTAAAAAAAATCCAGATTCTCAGCTGATAATAAATCACATCAAGCAAAAAAATTTCTGACCTCTGCTTTCCAGCATTACTCATTAAAACAAGAACTACAGAAATAAATATGGTAAATAGAGTATTAACAGAAATATAAATTTCTGCTCTCGAAATGCAGATGGCACAATGAAGATGGCACATCAGATTACCAAGTCTGCCTCTATACAGGAGAAAACTTCTGCACTGGACCCCTACCACTCATTGCTCTCTCTACCTTTCCCTTGCAATAGAATTTTGTAACCTAAGCCAGCCTGGTGTCAGGGAGATTTATTTGGTGTATGCTCCCTTTGTATAATTATTCAGTTATTACTCCTATAATGCATAGCATTATCTGGAATAAGTCTGCACTACAGCAGTGAACCTCCAAAGTCGCTTACGTTTCTTCTTATAATCCCCCACTCAACCTAACTCCCTGGTGAGATCTGAGAGGAACATTATTCATTCTACAGACAGAAATTTAGAAAGAAACAAGAACAGCATTTCACAGAGAATCAGTAAGACAGCAAGAAGCTGCAGTCAAGTTGTAAAACCCAGACAGTACCTCAGTACCATGAACAATACAACACATTTCAGTCCCATCCAATCTTCTGAGAATGTGTTTGCCCGAGATACACGGTTGTAAGTGGCAGTGGAGGAGATACAGACAAAACCAACCAAATAATTTATTTAAAATTCTCTTTTGGTCTCCTTTTTAGTCAAGTATTAACAAACAGAACCACAAACAACTTTTTCCAAGCCCCTTTGTTAGAACTGAACCTGCTGGAACATAGCACATATTCGGGTCCTTTGCTTTGACTTGTTCCTACTGCATGAACAGAAAGAGAAAATAATGAAAGCTGCTACGTGGCATTTGCATTTTGGCATGTAGGAATTCTCCTAAAATAAAAATCCAGACAGACATCTAGAGATGGAATATGCCAACAAAACAGCACAAGTGAATGAGGGATCTTCATATTACTATCACCCTCATGTTTTCAGTAATTTAGTTTTCAACTTTCTTGATCCTTTTCATGCAATCTTCTCACTACTTTTCCACTATCAGACTTCCATGCTGCACAGAATCTCATTTTGTAGGTTAAAAAGAGAGAATGAAATCTTTAGGTTTTCAACAAACTCCAATGAGAAAAAGAATGAGACAGCTACTCCTATAATGGCTCAAACACCATTTTTTTGTAAGTAAAGTTAAGCTTTTAGGTCAAGATTAAAATTGCTTTTCAATTAGATTTTAAAGTCATATTGTTAGCTTCAGTAAGTCTACACCTACATGTAATTATAACAATAGATACCTGTGACTGCAAGAACAAGCTCATGGTAATGAAGAGTTTATAGAAAACTCAAAAATTAACACAAAGGTACAACGTGATTTTAAAGAAATCAGTGGTGATTTCATCACAATTCCATGGATAGAAACTGTGTTTTGGAATACAAAGTTTTGATTCCTACATCACATCCCATGCTTCCACAGAACAAACAGTTCTCAATAAATCCATAAACTGGCACATTCAGTGACCTGGAACTTCCATGGTTCTCATTTGGAACCATTGCTCCCATTGGAAAAGTCTAAGTATCTTTAAAGATATGTACTGCAACTTTAAGTAACTCCTATTGGTAATCAAAAATATTTTTAAATCCCACTTCTTACAAACCCAGACCCAGTTTAACTCCCACATTCAACTGTACAAGATAAAATCCTTAATAGTGACTTCTGAAATTACCACCCCACAGAAAAAAAATGCAAAACAAAACAAAACCTTACCAAGCCCCTGTTGTGGCAGTAAGGATATTTACACATGGAAGTAACACAAATATGTTAGCATTTGCAAAATCTTGTGCAATATTATCCTTAGACCTGGCTTTTATTTGCAAATTAAGTATGCACTTTAAAACCTAACAATGACTAAATACAGAGGTGATGACACTAAAAATCCACTCAGTGAGACTTCCTGCATATAGCATAACAAAACACTTCTTTTCAAATCTAATTTTCAGTAATTTGAAAACTAATTTTTAGTGCTGTTGTGTTGTAATTCAATATAGTTTACAGAGGTCAAATATGCATCCATAGCAATAGGGTAGCATCTCCAAAATGCAATAGCTCTGTATAACCAAACCATTATATGTATCCAAGAAGAAGAATCCATTTTCTTTTACCCTTCCTCCTCTGCTGCACTGAGGAACAAGAAGCTAAATTTCTCCTCTTCAAGAGAGCAGTAGCTGTGAAACTCTTAGCCCCCTAAAGGACTGGCTCACACAAAACCACACTGAATTTCTTCCACAGCAGCTGCTCCTACATCTTGATGTGGTGAGAGATCGCTCAGAAAGAGACACCCCATCTATGTGGAAACATTAACATTAAGAAGTTATCTGAGCAGACAGGTACTAAGGCTGGCTCTGTCACACCCACACCTCCAGTATGCACCATGTTACCACACCCATAAAAAGCTGGATATAGGAAAAAGCACAGGGGCAAGCAACACAGCAGTTGACCCCTTCTTGTGTCACTGGAAGTAATGGTGAGCACATTTGAAAAAACAGTTTTTCTAAACTAGGTGAGATGAATAGATACAGGAGACTTTAGGCATTGGCCATAATTAAGAAAAATCAGCTCCCTACCACTTAACTTTGAGTGAAAGGCACAGCATGAAGTTTTCGGGCCAGAAATCATCTGAATTGGCTGTAGAATTTCAGGTTGCTTTAACTATGAAGAGTCTTTTAGTCAAAGGAGAGGGAAGGGTCTTCCTAAACTCAACGCCATGGAGGAACCGCCGTGGTTCCTCTGAAATGACGAGCTCTGAGCTGGAGAATCACAGGGAAAAAAGGAAAAGGGAAACGAATGAGAATTTTAAAGGGGGGATAGACATCTCTACTACGAGGCCCTCGCAGAGAGAAGAGTAAAACGAGACCACGCTGTCACCGCTTTCGTAATTGCAAAGGTGCTGCCTCAAAGGGGAGAAAACTTCCATTAGCAACTCCTCTGAAACACCCGAAGAGAGCAGCACACAAGGGCTCGTACTCCCCTTACGTGTAATTCAGCCGATAATGTCTAAAATTTATTAACAGCAACTTTAAACACCGCTGCAGAGAGATGGCTTTTCTAAACGAGGGTCAAAGACAAACGCTTTGGAAACTCAGCAAGGCACAGCCGCAGGGAGACAGAGGAAAGCGCAGCGAGACGGGGCAGCGGGACAAGTGTGGGGCCGGGTTTGCTTCGCCTGCGGGTGTTTCCCGAGGGCCTCGTGGCCGCCGGGCCGGGCCGGGCCGGGNTCGGACCGCGCTGTCCGCCACGGAATCAGCTTGGCCGGGCCTCGGCCGCTTCCCTCCGGGTGCAAGATCCGTCACCGCTCCCCGGCCCGCGGCGAGCGAGGCCCGCCTGCCAGCGCTGCCCTCCGGCGGCTTTCACGCTGCGCGATTCCGCACCGCAGAACAAGAACTGCGCCGCAGGGCCGGCCCTGCTCCCCGCCGAGCTGGGCACCGCCGCTCCCTCGTCCCTCTCCTCTCCCTCTCCCCCCGGCGCAGGGGGAACAAACGCGCCGCCGTCTACCCGTGCAACAACTCCGCAACACGATTATTTACACGGAATCAACTCGGGGCAGTGTACATTATATACAGATATTTTCCCCCTCCAACAAGGCCGATCTTGTGCAAGATTAGTAGCATCCTCTGGAGCGTATCCGACAGTCCACGGGAAATGTCCCCCCCACTTAGAAGTATCAGCTGTCAGAGTCCAAGTCACTTTTCCCGTCCTCTTGTCTCTTCTCCGGTGACGTTTTAGACGCTTTATTCCACTTTTGTGCGTTTTCTGACTCCTCCGAAGACGATCGCTTTTGCCTTCTCCACTTCGCCCGGCGGTTTTTGAACCAAACCTGCAACGTTAGGAAATTAAATTATTAGTGAGGAGAAAAAACTAAAAACAAAACTGTGCAAACCCGGAGTGTGAGCTCAGCCCTGCAGGAGCCCTGCCGGGGCCGGTGTGCGGCGGCCGCGCTCGGGCGGAGGGAGGGAGGGAGGGAGGGAGNNNNGGGGGGGGGGGGGGGGGGGGGGCGGGGGAAGCCGCCGCTCGGCCGGGACCGGCCGGGCGCGGTCCGGAGGCGCAGCCGCCTCCCGACGATCGCTCACAGCCCCGTGACAGGCTCGGCCGGCCGCCCCAAGGAATGGCACTTGGAAATAATGAAAAACTTTCCCTCTGCCCCCGCAAAGCGATCGCTCTCCCTCCGCTGGCAGAGCCGGGCTGGAGCCGCACCGCGATACGTCCGGCTCGAGCGCGTTTGAGTGCGAATGGGAGAGGGTGGAAGAAGGAAAAAGAAAGCAAAGTACCTCCACTTTTTCCTCTCTTAAGTGCACCCTTCTGGCCAGCTGTTCCCTGGTGCCCACGTCTGGGTATTTCGTTTCCTGGAAGAGGTTTTCCAGCGCTTCCAGCTGCTCGTCAGTAAAGATAGTCCGGTGCCGTCTTTTTCGCCTGCAGTGCAGCTGGTTCAGTAACTGCAGCTCCGTCCGGGACAAAGTGCCCACGTTCATGTAGGGCAACATCTGATGGGGAACAGGGGACATCAGGACTGACCCAGTGCCCTCGTAACCTACGGACAGACAGACGAGTCGACGATAGGCTTTGCATGAGATCGCTGCTTCCTCCCACCCCCGTCCCGTCCCGTCCCGTCCCGTCCTGTCCCGAAAAAGCCCCCTCCCGCCGCCCGGCCGCGCTCCTGAGGGCCACCAGCTCCCCGCCAGCCCTCCGGCCCCGCGGCTGCGGGAACAAAGGGGGCCCGTCCGCCCCGTCCCACGCGCGGCCGCCTTACCTGCGGGGGGGACGCAGGAGCACTGCTGGGCGCCCAGGGGCGGCACGGCCCCGCAGCACGAAGGGCCCACGGGGGACGCCGGCACATGCAGCTGCCCGTAGTAGTAGTTGTTGTAGCC